>VWPW01008374.1:0-16670 GCA_013389825.1 Crypturellus undulatus
TCCCACAGCCATGGGCTCGTGGGAAGCATGGGCTTCCCAGGGACATCGTGCCCGTATCGGTGGCCGTCCTGCTCATGTGGGACTGGGCATGACTGAGCAGCAGGGCTGCAAACTCTTTTCTTGCTCGAGTCTGACACAAAGCGGTGGCCTTGCAAACCTGGTTTTAACCTCCAGCTTGCTGTATGGCTTTGTGCTCTGTTAGATAAATGAGACGTTTTCCTTTCATAGAGTTTAAAGGGAATAGTAAAGTGGCTTTTCCTCTGCTGCTTGTGCTTGGGATGAGCTTTGCTATTCACTTAGATCTCTCTCAAAGTCTCACTCACTTCAGGAGCCTGTCAGTTCCTTCAAACTGCCTTGTTTCTTCTTGTGTTTCTGAATCCTTTTCCCCCTCCGCTCCCCCCAACCCAGAGAGCCCAGGAGAGGGAAAGACCCTGGCTGATCTTCTCCTGGATTGCAGGGGAGAGCTGCTCCAGAGCGTAACACGGCTGAGCCCCATCGTAGAGTTCCGGGAAACAGCGGAGCAGGGATTCCTGAGCGCGGCGGAGAAGCAGGTAATGAATGTGGAGTAAGGAAAGCCCTGTCCGTGTGAGGGGTGTCTGTGTGTGCGAGCACCTCCTCCCCACGTGGTGCCAGGAACGCTGAAAGCTGAAGTGCAGAGGTGACCTCGAGTTCAGGCCGAGCATGTCCAGATGCTCCTGCCAGCTGAGCCTGGGGCAGCGCAGGCACCTGGCGCTCCTTGGAGGATCTGGAAGTGGTATTTTTGCAAGTGTAGAGAAGGCACAGAGCTCTCCAGGAGAGCTCGCTTTGCACAGAACCGTCAAACCTCTGTGCTGCCTGCCAGCTGGGTAGTAGGTGCTCAGGCATCGTCTTACCTTCCAGCTAACTCTCCCAGGATTTCCTTCCTTTAACTCTGGGCACATGGTTGCCTGTGAACACACCACATCCACGGGCTGATTTCCTTTTTGATGTGTCGAATGCAGCACTTAGTGGGGGGGAACTAACACTCTCCTGTAAGGACTTGTTATGTACGCTGACTTTTTTCAGAGGACAAAATGTTGTGTATCCACCGCTTGTTTTTGTGTGCTGGGGGCTGCCTGTGCTGCTGAACCTTGCAGGGTGCCCCTGCATGCTGCCTTGGGCACACAGCTTGCAGCCCTTCTGTCCTAGTTGGTTGCATCACTTCTTTTTCTCCCTTTCCCCCCACCTCCCAGCGCTAGATTATAGCGAGTGGCAAGTGCTGTTTGTGCTCAGTGGCACGAATGATGTCTGCTTTCTGTGTGAGTGAGTCTGGCTGGAGGCCACGATAGGAGGGCTGAAAACCTCTGCCCTTCTTCTGGCCCTCCTGCAACGACGGAGCTTCCAGCGTGGAGCAGCCCTGAGCCTGGACGCAGCTCATGCAGGAATGGAGAAGGTGCCACCAGCAGAATTACCCACCTTGTCTTTATGGGCTGAAGGTGTGACTGGTGTTTGATATTATTATTTTAGCCCGCTATGAAAGAAGAATGACAGAGCCTGGAGTGGGAGTGTGAGAGGAAAAAGAAGTGTGAATTCAGCAAAGGATTCGGCATCTACTGGGATATTGCGGCTGTCAGCAGAGATCCATTAGGGGGGTGCTTGGAGCCGAGTTCTTAGCCATGAAAATTGCATCAGCAGTGGAAAGATTAAAATTTTTCCTCTATGTCTGTTCATGTCACCGCCCGGCCTTTGCTTTTAAAAGCTGAACGCTTTCCCTGAACCGTCTTTTTTTTTTTGTCTTTGGGAAATTGGATATTTAAAATACAGGCTTTTTCTGCCTCCCCATCTTTTGAAGAAAAAAAAAAGAAAACAAAGAAAACAAACAAAACCCTTCTGCCATCATAATTCTGCCTCTTGGGCATCGGATCCAGCCTTTAATTACATGATCAGACACTGCTGTGTTCCTGGGACTCCTGCCTTGGTTGGTAAAGGGGTAGTTATTCAGGATTTCTTTTTATCCTCGTCAGGCGGCGTACGCTGCCGAGCTGCGCTTGCTGCAGAGCCTCCCAGCCCTGCTCTGAATACAAAATCCTGCTGCTCTCTGTGCGTTCCCTTCCTGCTCTTGTCTTAGCACACAGGTCCCGGCCAAAACAGCGGATGGATCCCGGGAGCACTTGGATGCGGCTGAGGGCAGCGCTGGGCACGGGGAGGCGAAGCACAAGAAATTGAGGCTCAAATTGTGAGCATAGACTGACCTTGAGGTGTCTGTCTTTTTAAATACATAGAAAAAAAAAATCAGTTTGGCTTATTTTACCCCCCGGGAAGCGGGAAAGTGCTTAATTATTTCAAAGGAGCTAAGTTGTTTGAACCGTTGGGCTTGTGGCACACGTGCACTTGAGATCTCGCTGGCCAGGTGGAGCGCCGGGAAAACTGTACGTGGAATTAGCAGGCACCTCTGAAGGTTTCATCTCGCCCCCTTCATCCAGCATAGCACGGGAGTGCTGGGCCAGCAAAGATAGCATCTCCTTCTGCAAGATTTCACAAGCGGGAGACTTTCCTTTTTCTTCTTGTGTTCACAGCCTCATTAGCTACATATTTATTCAGCCAGAGAAGCGTGAGTGCTGCTTGTAAAAGCCTTTTTTCTAGGCAAGTGGGATCTTTCCTGTGCATGGAGTAAATCTCTTTTTCTGTGCGTGAAAACCAGTATGTGATGTGTTGCGAAAGCCCCCTTGTAAATCTGCGGCTTTGGGGAGGACTGTATTACCTGGAATTCCTATGTTTTGAGTGATTAACTTTGAGGCTTTCCTGGTGTTTTTCAATATAGGGAGATAGGGTAGAGAATTTGGGGAATGGCTCGGAGGCAAGTTCTTACTTGAGGGGACAAAAACACCACAATTTTGCATGAGATGAAGAGCTCTTTGGCCATCATGAGCCATGGCTTAGGTCTCGGGCAGGGTTTGGAGCTCCCAGCCCACAGCTCTGGGGCTGACGAACCAAGAGCCACCGCTGGCCTTGGCCTCTGCTCAGACCCTCTTCCCAAGGGGCCTTTTGGGGTGACCGCAGGCCGAACTACACACCAACATCTCGGGGCCTTAGAGCGCTGGGACTCCTCGGGGAACATGGATTCAAGTAAGGCAGTGCTCCTGTGGGACTACAGCCCTTTCCACGCCGCTTTCCCAGCCCGTCTCGCCCCACCTTTCCATCCCTGTATTTACAAGGGTGGTTTCCACCTCCTCTTCTGCCTGTCCCATCACCTCCACGCTCTGTCCTCCCCGAACTCCCGTTATCCTCCCCTCTTTGCTTTGGCCCTGCATCTCCTCCCCTCTTTGCATTGAGCCCTGTGTCTCCTTTTGGGCTGCCCTCCCCGTGCTTGGCTCCAGCACCGTGATGGTCCAATGCTCACATCAAACCGCCTCCAAGTTAGGAAACACCAGCGCCAGCAGCGCTACCTGCCATCGCGCGGGGAGCCTGAGCGTGCTGGGAGGATGGAGGAGTCCTGCATGCAGAACGGGAGATTTGAAACCTGATGGTGTCTCCTGGGTGTTGTCAAAAACGGCAGCGCTGTATCCCCCCGCGCCGTGCTGCCAGAGCTCTCACTTCTGTGCACGTCAAAGTGGAGCGTGGAAACTTGTCTGGGAACGTTAATAGGTTGTATACTCTAAATCCTGCAAGAGAATGCAGTTCTTGTTGCCCTTCTGTGCTATCTTGAAAGGTGACTTCAGATGGGAGCGATCAAGAGTCGGTTCAGTGTGAATTAAATAGGGGGAGATGCAAACAAGTTCCCTAACGCAGTTTCGCCTATAAAAGGGCAGAGTTTTAGAAATGAGAGGAAACTAATTAATGAGATCAGCTGCTCTGAAGAGCTCAGGAGGAGCTGTTGGATTTTTCTCTTTTATGTTGAAGGTAGGAGAGCAATCTGAAGTTTGCATCCTCAACAGGAGGGAAGAGTTTGTAGGAAAGGGTTGCCAACTGCAGCGAATGAATAGCTCAAGGAAGAGCATTAGGAAGCTATTGGAACCTGCAAGCAAAGGATGCAGCTGCTAATGGACAAAGAAACATTTCAGAGTTCACAGGGGTGGTGAGACTTGTTGCAGGTCAAGCTCCTGGGCGCCACAAAATGTCTTAAGGCGCATAACAAACCCTTGTTTGAGCAGGTAAAGAAAAGGGATAATGAGAGAAGAGGACCTGCAAACTCCACCAGTGCCTTCTGAGGGCCGTTGTGCAGAGCCCAGGGGCAAATCCTGCAGCTGAAGTGAAAACCACAGCTCAAAAGTGCAAAGAGGGCAATGGCCCAATCTCCACCCAACAAACTGCCAGCACCGACGTGTGCTTAGGAGACCAACACTGAGGTTTATTACTGTATTTCTTCCAATTTCTCCTGGGGTTGGTGAGCAGTGCGCATGCAGGAGAGGGAAGCAGTGGTCCAGGCATCCAGGGCTGTGGGTGCCCCAGCCTGTGCCTTGGGTCGAGCAGGAAGGTGCAGGCATTTGAGGCACTGCATGTAAACAAGAAACTAAATGTAACAAGGGTGCTCAAGTGAATTGTTTCTGCCTGACCTGGTTATCTCTATTTGATGAGATAAAAATGGGATTTACTGCCTCAACCTGGACTTGAGCAAAGCATTTGAATTTCATAGGGGGAAATTGTTAAACCGGAGGAAGTGGTGGCATTAAAAAAGCGTGGGGCTAATGGGGAGATAAGGACAGGTTGTGCTGAAGGCAGGGCTGTCAGCTGGAGCGAGGTTGGTGGAGGAATTTGCAGTTCTTTGCACTCCGTTGACGTTATCATTAGCGTTATTGCCAATATACCAAAACACGCTGGGAAAACTTGCTGAGGAGCAAAACTGGGAGCTGTTGTCCGCACGGAGGAGGATCCGCTAATGGGAGAAGAATTATATAACCGGACAGCTAAAATAGTGAGGGCTGAATGATAGGGTAGTATAAAGCGAAGGGCATAGATGTAGATACAGTGACAGGAACTGAGAGTAAGACTTCATCTGCAATACTGCGTGCAGGCCAGCCTTGCTCAGAAAAGATGAATTTGTACTGAAATAGAGACAGATTTGCAACAGTAAGATCAGGGGAATAGGGAAGCTCCTTTACAAGAGAAGCTGTCTTATTTAGACAAGTAAAATGAAGACTGAGGGAATATGATCACTCTCTTATAAAGAAATTGGAGAGAAGGTGTGGGATAAACACCTCAGGGGGTTCAGAGGAGCTTTTTAAGCTGAAAGATAATGTTGGCATATGAACAAATGGGTATGTGCTGGCCGTGAATAAATTTAAGCTGGAAATTAGAAGAATCAACAGGGGAATGAGGCTGTGGAAGAGCTTGCGGATCAGAAGAGAGGGAGCAAAATGTAGCTAGTTTTAGGACAGATCTTAATAATTTTATTAATGGGATTGTATAGTATCGTGCTTGTGGCAGCAGGGAACTTCACTGGTGACCTACAGAGTTTCTGCCAGCCCTACATTTTAAATGCTTGGGAGTGCAGTTTTTGCATGGAGCAGGTCAACCTGTACTTTTGAACTCATTTTCCCTTGTGAAGCCTCTTATTTACTTATTTATTTTTTTTTTCAACACACTTCAGTGTCAACCTCCGTCCCCATCAAGGCTGGATCTCTTTACTGACTGTGCTCGGGAGGTTTAAACTGACATATTGGAGCTTTTCCAACCTGCAGTGACTGCATCTCACTTAGGAAATGTCTTATGCGGCCAAGTCATAGAAATACTCACTCAGTAGGGTGCTCATCTAAATAACCAGTTACTTGTTTTTCTTTTCATTCCCCTTTCAATAATAAGCAGAAAAATAGGGGAGAGGAAAGGAAGAGTGACTGCCGATCAAAAAGAGTTTACTAAAAATATTAAATGGAAAATTAACTTCATGGAAGAACCCACCATGGTAATTCGCAGGGTGGCCGGTGTCAGAAGTGCCTGGGAGAGGTTTGATGTTCCAATAACTAGCACCCAGTGAAATTAATGGAAGCAGGGGCTTTGCTGGGTTTACTGCACTACTGAGCTATATAATACTGTTTCCCTGGAATTATTCAGCTCTAGGAGTTTGTAGGAGCCTCTCACAATTTCTCTGCTGTTTCTCTGTGTTGCAGATAGTTCTGGATTGCTGTGAAGGCAGCTGTCCCAGGGAGGCCATGGAGAAGCTCCTCAAGAAGGTGGGCGAAGAGAAAACCCTGAAAGCTGAAAGCTTGATCAGACTCCTGGGGGCTGTGAAGGGATCATTCCCTGGTCTCCACCTTCTGCGAGACAACCTGGTGGCAACAGCAGCTGCTTCTGATGGCAAAGGTATCCATATGCCAAACGGTGGAGATTCAGCTCCCAATTGGCAGGAAGTTTGCTTGTCCAGGTTTCAGGGCGCTTGCAGCCTAAATTTCATGCAGGGGAATGGGGTGACCATTTTAGGAGACGTTCTAGAAGCGACGGGATAAGAGGCTGTTGCCAGTAAGAAGATTCCTGCTTAGTAATGAGGTAACTGCTCAGCTCTGAGTCCCTTACAAAGGCACCTACTGCCGAGTTTGGATGGGACAGGCTTTGTTTAATAAACTCTTTACAGGTCAAAGTATCTTTCTAAACCTTACCTGATGCATTAATGACACTAGCTCCTGGTAGATAAACCTCCTGATGTAGGAAGCAGATACCTAAACCTGCTCCAGACTCCCAAATGCCTTGACACTGAGTACAGGCAAGGCCATACCTTGCTGCTGTCCTCCTGAGCTCCTTTTTTAGACTAAGGAAATGGTGAAGGCTCTCCAAGGCTCAACAGTACCCTATGAAGCTAATTTCTGAGGGCCCTTATCAATATTTTGGCCTCTTAGGGGCATTACTAGTAAGATGAGGAAATCCTTTTTGTTCCACTAGCCCCTTGTCTTGCACTTGCCATTAATGTTAAGTACTGGGGTGTTACTGAGGTGGCTCCGTGGCTTTATTCTGCACTGTGGCAAGTTTGGGTGGGCTTAGGCACCTCTGGGCAATGTGGGTAGTGGCAGCTTTCACTGGCTCCGAAGTTGCTTAAAAATTAAAAACTGGGTTAACACACGGGGAAATGTAAATGAGTGTTTAACAGAAAGCAAAACTGTGCTCATGGTGCTGCTAATTTCCTCTGTAGCAAACGTTCTCGACAGGCAGTTTGCTTTGTCGTTCGTTAAGCACCACTGCCTCCCTGAACCACCAGGCTCCCAACATGGCTAATTACCTAGTGGTAATACCCATTCCAAGGAGGGGAGCGTTCCTTAATTACACGGAATTGAATCTCCTTCAATTGAAGCTTGAGTAAACAGAGGCACAAATATTTCTTATCGTGGAAATGAGGAGGGAGGGTGAGATTGGAGCCCTGGGCTTGTGTCGCGGGGGAGGCTGCGCTGGGGTTGTGGAGGACGGCCAAGAAAAAAGTGCCTTTGTGACCGCTGACATTTGTGAAGGAAACCAGAAACTGTCAAAGGGAAAAACTATATTCACTTGTGAACTGCCCTCCTGCTCTGTGTGGGGCTCATCCAAGTCACAGGCAAAGCCTTGCAGAGCTGAACTGCTTCAGGGGGCTTCTCCCGGGGCCTGGACCCGTGTGTCCCAACACAGTTTGTCCAGGGGATTTTCACCACTTGCTCCATCTTCCTCTGCCGTTTACCTCCTTCACCGCCTCGGAGGCCTTGCTCTTCTTATTTGGCACCAGATGTATTCCGAGTCCCAGCGACTTTATTTTCCTTGAGCCAAGCTGTGTGCTTAGCTGCTTTCTTCCTAGGCAGTGCTGTGCAGATAATTGATCTTTCTATTTAGTGCTGAACCCAAATGACTCAGAACTAAGCACACAAACAGAAATGCATGTAGATGTTGTAGATGAACAAGAGTTTTATAATTTGGTTTCTTCTACAAAAGCAAAAAATATACCCTCCCAAATTGTCCTCCAATTTTGTAACTCCAACCCTGGGAAAAAAGTATTTTCAGATGTATCTGTCCAGCAATCTCTAGATTTATTTATCAGCTAATTTGGGGATAACCAAACTCACATATTTTTCTCTATAGAGTGTATCTTCCCAAGTCTTTTCGACACCCTGAATAACATTTTGCTCCTGCTTAAATTAGTCCCACTTTTCATTGTGTTCTGATACCGACATCTAAGAAGGGTCGTAGTGGGGCTCTGGATTCATTCTTTCTCAGGTCCGTGAGGGCAGACCCAGCTGAGAATTAAATTTATGAGAAGGGAGTGAGATTCAAGTTGCCTTTTGTGTGTGTGTGTGTGTGTGTGTGTGTGTGTGTGTGTGTGTGAGGGAAAGAAGAATGTGCAAGTGCTGCCTTACAATCAAAAGCCTGGTTTGTGTTCCCAGGACACAGCTTGGCCCCCTCAGTTCCTGATCATCTTGGACCATATGGGTTTTTGTCATATGTTGGGAGTGTTTGGTAATTATAACCTCCAAGGAAGAGCGTGTTGCAGAGCTCCTTCATGGCAGAGCCTCTCAAAGACTCTACCTTTTTGACCACTGTCTCTTGATGAAGCTACAGTTGGTAGTCAATAACAGGATTCCTTTGCTGCTAGGACATAAAAGAAACCGAAGAGCCTCTCAAGGTGCCGTCTTCACACACGAGCTGCTCTCCTTGGCTAAAACCTGAGATATTCTCTCTCTGGGCTTACACAGACTTCTGCAGATACTTTGTTTCAGTGAAATGGAGTATTCCCTGTTGTCTTTATTTGGCTGGAATAAGTTTTGAGGAAGTGACAGCCCTTGGCTGAAGGAGTCTCATCTGCCCGTGGCACCGTCCCAGCTTCGCCACGGAGCCGACCCGGGGCGTCACCTGCTGCTTCCTCCCCAGGCTCTGCTGCAGAGCGACTCCCTCTTCCCAGCACGGCGCTGCTGAGACATCCCAGCCTTGGCCAGCAGCCTCTGCCTTTGAGGAGGCTCTTAACTTGCCTCCGTCTGCAGCAGTTCAGTGATGCAGACCAGTGCTGACAGGGCTGGGAGGTCCTTGGGGTGCTTGTCCTGGGCTTGGGTGTGAAACCAGCCATCCTGGGGCCAAGGCTGTTTCAGTGACCCCGTAGAACGGGCTGGCACGGTGTTTTTGGTTTCCCCTTGGCTCTGAGCAGCAGGAACCTTTGGGGAAGATCCTGCACGCTGAATTCTCCCTTCTGTTTGCTTCCGTTAAGGCCAGGGGAATCCGGAGGATTACGGAGCCAAACTTTTGAGGCAATATCGAGGAAACTTTGCGGAGCTTCTCACGGATTCCCGAACGCTGCTGCAAGGGATCTCTGCTGCACAGAGCCTAGCTCCTGGCGAGAAAGAGGTAGGCAGGTCTGTGTGTGTTTAAAACACTGAGCTTTTATCTCCCATCTGCAAGCATGATGTCCTGGGGACTTGGTTTACTAGCTATCGTGGCAGTGTTGGGGGCAATTCTCTCCTGCAGGACTCGGGTTAATGATTTTTTAGCATCCTGTAGCGGGAGCAAAGCAAAATAAAATAACATGCATGAAGCTGAAAATCAGCAAGTAATCCTGACCAATTTCAGGATGGCAAGAGAGAATTTCACGTGCTGGAGCAAGCCAAAGGGGTGGCCACTACAAAGGGCTGGTCCTTGATGTTGTCATCCCTTAAATGACGTCTTGAGCCCTGCCCAGGATTTAGGAGAGGTTGGGTGTGGGGTGAGCCTTGGCTGGCGCGTGGCTGGACATATGGGCAGAGGACCCTCATTGGCCCTTGGCTGCTGGTTTTTTGAAGGTAATGGAGCAGATTGTGAAGCGCGAGACTGGCTCCGGCGCCTTCGCCTCGCTGGTGGCCGCGGCGCTCGACGAACAGTCTCTGTCGGTGGCTGCCGTTTGGCAGCTCCTCTTGGCTCTGCGAGAGGCCGAGTTTCCCCTCCACATGCTCCTGCAGGAGATCCAGAAGGAAGCGGGCACAGACCTGTTCTTCCAAGCAGGTAACAGTCCCTCGCTCTGGGCCCTGACTCTGTTTATGGCCCCTTTCCGAGCTCTCTCCTGTCTCCAAGCCCCATCGAAAGGGGGTTTGCTCAAACTCCTTCCTCCTTCAGCTGCAGATCTCTTAGATCTTTTCACACTCCCTTCTTCGGCTGCTGGAAATCCTTTCCACACAAACTCTACCTTGTTTCATGCCTCTTTTTATTTATTTTTTTTTTAATTTCTATCATTATTATTTTCCTTCTCTGCAGTGTATGTCAAATCTTACATCCCCTGAGGGATGAACAGGCACCTTCATCCACAAAAGTGGCTTCTTAGGAGCTCTTCTTGGAACACTGTTTTACGGGGCTCCCCAAGGTTTTACAATGAGCAAATCCTCTGAGAGCTGGGAGGACACCTGGCTGCTCCTTAAGCTTTTTTCCTCTGTAGCTGCCATCCTGATTTTTTAATGTGCTAAAATCCAGCTGGATCGAAGGCCCATCAGACTAAAAGCACAGCTTAAGTGAGAGGTCTGTGTGTGCAGCTTTTACCCTGCCCTCTCCAGAGCCTTAACCTGCGGCTGTGAGTTTCCCTGCCAGCTTTGAGAGTCTTATAATCAACATTTTGCTATTTTGAAGCCCAAACCCTCCTTTTCCTCCTTTCCTTCTCTTAACTGTAGAAATCTCCCCAAAGCAAGAGGGATGCTTGCACTGATGGACACTATAGTAACAGGGATGGAGACTGTGCAGAATCCTGTTACACACACGTGCTAACCCTGTTGGTTCTGCTTGTGCTGGGGTGCAGGGCTGTGTTTTTAAGACCCTTTTTGCCCTCTCTAGTGGCCAGCAGTGAAAGCAGAGCCCTGGAGATCATCCTGCGGCACAGCAAGCTCATTGCAGAAGCCATGGAGCAGCGAGCAGCCCTGCAGGACTTGGCTCCAGGGGAAGCAGGACTTGCAGAGGCAGTAAAGGAGGTAGGAGGGGGTGATGCAGTGGGTTTCTCCAGCTGCATCTGAGCCCGATGCCGCTCCACGTGGACAAGCAGCATCGTCTGGAGCACCGGAGTCTTGGCAGGGAGTGGGTTTTTCCTTTGAGTCAATTGCCTGGAGACTTTATCCAATACAAGAATGAGGTATTGCTGGAAAATGCAGTGAAGGTGTCACTGCTGTGGGATCTTGTCCTGTGATGTTGAAGTCTGCAGTAGCATTTGGCATGGGGCATATTGGCTCCTAACTGTTTACTGAGCCTCTTCCACCCTGTAGTTGCTCATCCCTGTTGTGATTAGCTGCTCTTACAGATGAATGTGCATGGAATTTTCACCCTGGATTCCTTTGCAGGGACTAGAGGGTTGGGCTTGGAAGGGAGAGAAAAGCCTGGAGGGGGTTGTGCATGAAGGACAGGTTTATAAGTTAGCAAGATGATCTTTGCTGAGGAAACTCTCTCTCCGTGGAGAGGTGGTTGTAGGTGAGTCAATACCAGCACAGAAAGCTCAGGAGGTTCATTTGTTGCAACTTTTTTAAATCCTGAAATACTCTCAGTTCATGCAGTTACACATTACCACATATACAAATAGAAGGGCACGGACCTATGTAGAATGTGATTTCTTTTCTGGTTTCTGAAAGCAGATTACAAGCACTAGAGGAAGCACCATCACCCCCAAACCTTCCTCACCCTTCAGAGTTCTCTGTCAAGTGACCCTTCTTTTTACTTTTCTAGCTGCTGGGTATTTCTGCTGCCAAGGAGAGCTCCGAGGCTGCCTTGAGAGCGGCTCTGAGCACAGCACAAGGGAGGTCTGTCCCAGCCATCAAGATCTGCCAGCTGCTGTGCAGTGTTCACGAGTCCTTCCCGGACCTCCAGCCAGTGATGCAGGAGCTGGGACACGTGGGTAAGAAACGCACAGGTTTTGATTCCTGCCTAAGCTTTTAAATTCATTTATGGGCAATTTGAGCTGCAGAGGATCTTGGTGTCCTGGAGGTCTGAGATAATATCACAGAAATGCTCCACTGTTTCTGGATGCCTGGTGTCTGGCTTGTGCTTATAAGAGGATTCACAAGGGTGGTCTCTGGGTCCAAGCGTTGGATGCTTTTTCCTGCTGCTATAATGCGCCACTTAAAAGTTGCTATGTTACAAAGGTCATGGAGACCAGGAATGGCCATGTTCTGGTATTCTTTAACTACCTTCCTGATTCTCCAGCCCAGGCTTTGCTCTGGAGGTATTTTAGCAGCTTAGTCACATAATTTGTATGAATTTTGGCTTATTTGTTTCAGAATGCAGATACTTATCACGTGGGATTTCTTCATCTCCTCCTATTTACGTACTGTTGGATCTGCATCAGTTTATACCTATATATTATAATCTGTTGGCTGTGTCTGTGTGTACGGATGTGTCACAGGCTGAGCAGGCTCCCCTTGGGGAAAGGTGACCGTCCTGTATTGCAGTGACAGTGCTGCTCAAAGTCCCATGCTGTCTTGGAGCAAATTTTCTCACTGTGCCCTGATTTGGCTGTGCTTTATCTATACTTTGCAGGGCAAATGGTCCCCTGGGAGGGTCCCACAGCAGTGGGGGGATCGTTACATAGGAATCCGCCTGGCAAAGGTATGAGCGAGGGAAATGCAGACAGCAATTTGGTGAACTCTGGAAACAAAAGCACAGCAATGCGTCTCCCCATGTGCAAGGCACTGCCCTGAGCTGTGGGATGCTCTCCAGCTGAGCTAAATTGTAGCTCTGCCTCCCTGGTTTGGAGGAAGGCTGCTTAGCAGAATGTGGTACTTTAATGAAAAAGGTAAGAGAGCCAGGAAACTAATGGAGGGTTGGCATCCTCTTAAGTAGGATGTTTGCATATGTTTGCACATGTGCATTCTCATGGCATCCTGCTTCCCAGTGCATCCGTTGCAGGTTCTTTCGAGTCCACCGTGGTCTTGTTTTTCTCATCCAAGAACAGATGTGGATTCAGCTTAGTCCAGCCCTACGTGTTCATGGTGCCAGAGATGCTTGTCCTGTATGGGGAAAGGCTAAGGGAGTGGGGCCTGTTCAGCCTGGAGAAGAGAAGACTGAGGGGAATCTGATCAACATGTACAAATACCTGAGGGGAGGATGTAGGGAGGATGGGGCCAAACTCTTCTCCGTGGTGGCCAGTGACAGAACAAGGGGTAACGGGTATAAATTTAAACCCAGGCAGTTCCATCTGCGTCTGAGGAAGAGCTGCTTTCCTGTGAGGGTGCCAGAGCCCTTTCACAGGCTGCCCAGAGGAGCTGTGGAGGCTCCTTCACTGGAGATCTTCCAACCCACCTGGATACCACCCTGTGCCCCGTACTCTGGGTGTTCCTGCTGGAGCAGAGGGTTGGGCTGTATGATCTCTGGAGGTCCCTTCCTACCTCAACCATCCTGGGATTCTGTGATCTCATGGCAGAGTGTGGAAAAAGTAGTAGATTTTTAGGTAGTCTGAGTAAGGAGCTTATTAATGTCTTTCTTTTGTGGGGGTAGGAAGTTTGTGTTTTGTTCAGGAAAATTTAGGCCTGGACCACGATCAGCTTTTATGAATGAACATGAGCCTTCTGGTTTTGCTACTTGCTGTCATTCTATGTCCGTGAGTTGACAAGCTAAGGAGATTCCCTGTTTCCTGTGAAGGTGGTAAGGAGAGAGGGAGAGGGAGAAGGGGTCAGGTTGCTCAGAACACTGCAGGTGCAGAAGAAATTGAGAATCGAGCTTGTTGCTATGTCTGCAGAGCATTGAGGGAATAGCATGTGCTCTGCTCATCTTCCCTTAGCTTCTTTATGCGCTTTATATAACCTTAATAGTCTCCCCGAGAGATGTGCTACTCTATAGAGCCAATATTCACACCCCGTTTGGAGCCAGATCCCCCCTTCTACCTGGAGAAGAGCTGCCAACCACCCAGATGTCTCCTTTGACTGCCCATGGATGCACAGAGGCTTCAGACAGAAGGTGGTTTCTTGCTTTCTGCCCTTCCTTTCCTGTTGCTTGATGGATCTGCAACTACCGGCGTCTCTCGCCTTGGCCCTGTCCGAGCATGGGATGTGCCAGGGTTCACGATGCGGAGCGGCTGGTGCTACGGGGACTCTGGCAGAAAGAAGGCAGCGGGAATTGCTCCTCGACTGCTCCCCTGCATTCCTGGGCACCGTGCAAAGCTTCCCAGTGAGGGGCTGAGGAGCTGGCTGAGCCACTCCGGCTGCTGCCTTCTCTTCTGGCACCAACATCAGAGAGAGGCTGCTCTTGCTGAGGATCTTTGCAGGGTTTCCAGCCAAAAAAAGATTGAGGCAAAATCAGGGAGGAAAACATCAAAACCACGAGCCCTGGAAAAGCTGTGTTTTACCTGGTCAAAATATATTTTTGTATGAAGTGCCCAAAGGAAGAAGGTTGCCAGTGGTTGACTGTTTTTGGCATCCTACAGATCTGTATCGTGATTTCCAGGTGAGTCTCAGCTCTGAACTCACTGCCTACCAGCCCTGAATGTTGCAGGGCTGCTTCATGGACCAACCATTGTGTGGCTCTTGCCATGAAACACCAATGATAACCAAGGGCCTCTAATTTAAGGCATGTGAGGTTCCCCTTCAAACAGATGAGCTCTTATATTTCTGAAGGATCTATGTGCAAAGGGGAGGGTCACAGTATTTGTATTTCCAGTGTTTTACATCTCTGCAGCAGCACCTGAATCACGTGAGCGCCAGACCCCTTCCTGGGGAAGCTCCCTGCCTCTGCCCCTGTCCATAGTCACATCACTGAACTGATGTGTTTTTTCATTTGAATGATACAAAATTGAGTCAATTGGCTCTCCCTCAGGTTGCTTCTGCAGCCACAGCACTTCCATTTTGGCAGCGAGCAATGTGTGCAGTGCTGAGGTTTGGCAACTGCCTGTGTTGCCGTGCCAGGGGGTCTGGGCAATTCCTTTCCCAATTGCTCCATGTTCCTATCCTCCTCCATGCTCCTCCTGCTGAGCAAGCTGAGTCTTTCTTACAGTTCAGCGCTTCCAGGAGGTGGCTCTCCTCGATCAGAAGGTCTTGCCCTGTTGGGTTTAGGATGCAGAGGTGACAGATGTGAGCTGCTGTCTTGACAGATGGTGAACGGGGAAAGCAGTTTTCATTATTTTTCTCTCCTGACATGTTGTGCCACCTCTGGATATCGCAATGCTTCGGAGTCAGCAGTCTGTTAAAAACATGTCAACTGGTTCCTAGTTGTCTGGAAATTCAGGGCAGTTTCCTTCTGTGGGAGGGAGGGCACTTCCCTGAGCCCTTCCCAGAGCCAAGGAGGGAGAAATGGAGTTTTACAAGCGCTGGCTGCATTTTCTGTGCCTTGGCAAAATGCGAAGTCTGCCCCGGTTTCCATGACCGCACAGTTGCGTGGTTTGCCGTCGAGCAAAGCAGCCCAACATATCTGTTTGTGTTTAGATTTTTACCCATCCGTGCGTTCCCAGCAGGGCTCTTCTGGAGCCCTTCTGGAGGTGAATTTTCCAGCCTGTTTGGAGATGATGGTGTTGCGGGGACTCAGCAAAGCATGAGACTGTGTAGGAAGCAAAAGGGAATGAGCAACTGAAAATACCCCAGGGCTCTGCCCAGAAGACGCAGAAAGGCAGTAGCAAGATTGTGTGTTCTCTTGAAAGAGTTGGTGTTTGAAAAGAGATTTTGTGTAATTAACGATGGAGATCCACTCTCAATGGCAGACTCGGTGAGACTGTCGTACCTGGGGTCCAGATCTTCAAATGTTTTAAGTGTGGTTGTAGGTTCATGTGTCTGAGTGGGAGGCAGACACCTGAAAGCATCAGTTGTTCCTTTCATTGCCCAGGTGAAGTTCTTTGGAAAATCTGGCTCTGGCCATATAATCCATCCCTCGATGCATGTGAGTGCTTTTGTTGGAAAAACTCCAGGCTCGCTTTCTGCACGCCCTGTAGCGGGTGTTGCTGTGGCCATTCCTGCACGGTGGGAGCCATGTGCCACCATCCTGATGGGACAGTGTGCCCGGAGCACCTCCGTCCTCATGGTGCCAGGAGCGCAGGGGGAGCATTCGGGAGATGGGAGCCTGGGGATGCTGGTGACCCCCATTCCTGATGGGGACTGAAAAAGGAGGTCCTTTTTACACAGGAATCCTGACTGAGGGAAGTGGGGAGAAACCTGGGATCAGGAAGTGGAAGGTGAACAGTGAATCCCAGGTGGAAGCTCTGGACAAAGAGGAGGACAAGGTGGGAGGTGCCATGGCCAAGGAAGCAAAGGATCCCCAGGAGAAGGCTTCTTCCAAGAAGAGTTTTGTCTGCAAAGCCTGTGACAAGAGCTTCCACTTCTACTGCCGCCTGAAGGTGCACGTGAAGCGCTGCCGGGTGGCCCGAGGGAAGCAGGTGCAGTGCAGGGAGTGCGGCGAGGTCAAGGCCACCAAGAAGGAGCTCGAGAAGCACCAGCTGGAGGCCCACGGGGCTGTGGCGCCAGCCAGGAAGAAGAAGCGGCTGCCCGTGATGTGCGACATCTGCGGCCGGGAGTTCGCTCACACCTCAGGTAGGGCAGGATGGGGTGGCAGCAGGGACGTTTGCTGCAGGAGCCTGTGGATGGAGGTGGCAGCAGCCAGGGCAGGAGAGCAGTGTGGCAGCTTGCAATCCTGCCCCGCTCCTGCAGCTCCGAGCGCCGCTCAGCTCATTCCTCCTGCCCCACTGAGTGCAGCACTGCCTGATTAGTTCCTTCGTAATTGGTTTTCCACATGGCTCATCAAGGAAGAGTGGAATTCCTAGCAAATTTAAAAGCCTCCAAGAGTAATCATGCTGTTCAGCTCTTCGGCTGCTTCAGCAGTACCAGTGACAGGAGCCCGGGGCTGCTGTCCCCCCTGTG
>VWPW01008389.1:0-11889 GCA_013389825.1 Crypturellus undulatus
GCCCCCGGGCGCCGCTGAGGGGGCGGCCTGGCCGCGCGGAGCCCCGCGCGTGGCGGTGCGCGGGGTTTGCGCTTTGCTCCCCTTTCCCAGCGCCGTCCGCTTCCCTCGCAGGCTGCTGCGGGAGCGCCCGGGAAGCGGAGGATGCTCCGCGGGCAGCGCCGTCCCCGCAGCGGCCCCTCAAAGCGGCCGTGGCTTCAGGGGGCTTCCCGGGGCCCTCGCCGCCCTCCTCGTGGGTCCCTGCTCCCACAAAACGCGCTCGCTGTTTGTAGCACGTCGATTCCCTCCGTGGGCAACTTGGTGGTTCGTCACAAGGCGGGTGCGACGCGCTGTGGCGCGGGGACCCGAAGCGGAGCCCGTCGCGGGTGCCTGTGGTGGCCGGGAAGCGTGAGGTGCCGGTGCTGAGGCCAGAGGACGGCGGGTGCTTCGCGTGTGGAGAAACGGGCGTGCGGGCTGCGAGCACGAGAGCCGCGTGGGGCCAACCTGCCCCTACCCGGCGCTTGGTGCCAAAAAGGGCCCTTTGGAGCTCTGTCAGGATGACCAGAGCGACGTGTCCGAACGGAGGGACGTGGAACAGATTGCGGAGTTGCCTTTGGGTGGCCAGGCCCATTCCCGTAGCATCAGGTTGACAGGAGGTAACGATGCTGGCGTGAGGGTGCTGCCCCTCCATAGGCATCCCTGCTCCTCTCTAATAAGCAGTAGCTCCTGTGGGCTCCAAANGGGCCCATTCCCATAACATTGGGCTGGCGGCTCTGCAGCGAGGGTGCTGCCCCTCCGTAGCCATCCCTGCTCCTCTCTGATAAGCAGTAGCTCCTGTGGGCTCCAAAACACTGTAGCGGCCCATGTCTTAAAAAAAATCCTTATATAAGACGCCTTTAGAAGATATACACTTAGATATATGTATCTTCTTTGTACAGCACGTCTGGAAATGTGCGTAAATTAGAGCTGAAATGAGATGTGGCTAAGGGAAAGGTCAGCAGAGATCCGGCTGCGGTGAGTTATTGAGCTGCTGGTACCCGCGTTGCCTCTTCTGAGTTATGCACAGTATGGGACGTATTTTAATGTGTGCGTGCAGTGTTGTGCTTTATAATTCAGTTTTCTTGGGGAAGGTGCAATAATTTCATCAGTGATGCCCTTCAGGATCCGTTGTTTTGGCTGCAGAATATTCCTTTGGGAGCAGGAGCAATAGGCGGGAGCTGTTTCAAGGGGGTGATGCAGTTGGGCACCCTGCAGTACAGCACAGCTTGGGTTGTACATCAGCTTCAAGTTCGTGAATGATTGGGGTTTTCTTCAACTGTGCTGGTCCTTGAATTTGTTTTTTCCCTTAAAATAATTTTTTTAATGTGAAATAACTTACCCAGAAAACTTGGCTGAAGTGGAAAGCTGTTGCAGCTCAGTACAGTGCCCCTTGCATTGGGATATTTGAAGAAGAGCAGCTGTATACAAATATAAATATATATAGCTTGAGCTAGGGCCATGCTTTTGCAGAACGAAGAATAAAAGCGTTTGCATCCTCTGTTTTAAGGGATTTGATCCTCTCTTTTAAGGGATTTGATGCAACTCGGGTAATATCTGAGCTTTTTTAAAATCCAGATTTGGATTTCTTAGCTGTGTGTAATTACACTGCAGCGCATCGCTTGAATTACCACAGCTCAGAAATAAATATTTTCTCTACCCTTCTTCATTCTTCTGATCTCGTGCGATTGGGCAGAGCTTGTAATATGCTATGGGGAGGGAAATCCTGCGAAACCGCCGCGGTGCTGCCTTTGCGTAAACAAGTTAAAGTGATATATGTCTGTCTGGTTAAACACACGCATCAGCGTAAATGGATTCCCGTTATCACTTTGTTTGCAGTTGTCAAAAGCTCATTAATTTCAAGCCAAACTACCTGGCTTGATGTCTCAAATGGCTTTAAAATTACCCAAGGGCTGATGAGCGAGGAGAAGCTGAATTAAAACCTCCGAGGAGGCCGCGTGGCCGCAGATCCAGCACTTGAGGCTAATCGTTTTTTCCCAGGCTGAACTCCTACTTCTGGACCCTTTCTGCTCCCCTTGAACTATTGGGAAAGGGTTTTATATTGTTTTTGTTTATTTATTTATTGGTGTAGGGGGGAACTTCAGTGTTTCTGGGAAGCCAAGTGAGAAAAGAGGTGCAGAGGGGGAGCTATATTTAAATAGTGACCTATTTGCAATGCTCGTCTTAAACGATTAAAAACCCCAGCTTGTGACAGCGTGACTTGGAGATAATTGGTACCTCCAGCACGTGGGATTTCAAGAAGACAAACTCCTTCCCCCTGTAATTCTTTGCCTGTAATAAAGCACTGCCTGGTGCCAGATGCAGCAGGAGCTGCAGGAAAGCTCTTGGCAGTCAGATTTTTCTCTTTCTTTTTTTTTTTTCCCCTCTTTTTTCTTAATGGTTTTGATAAGCAAACTGAGGAGGTTATTTAAAGCGGAGTGCGTGTGACCTGAGATTGTGCTGGAAGAGCCTGGGAATTGCTGTCCTCTGCTGAGCTCCCTGTCCCTGCAGCTTAGCCTGATTTACTAGGATGTGCGCAAGGAGAAACTGGAGCGCGTCCTTGGAAAAATCACCCAGTTCTCGGCACACTTCCCCTGCCCTGGAGTTGGGTTTCCAAACGCGGCAGCTCATGCTGCAAGGGGAGAAGCTCGGTGCGTCCCGAGGGAGGTCACTGGTTTCCAGCATAATTCCCAAAATCAGCGTTGGTGCTTCAAAGGGTTACAGGGAGGTGGAAAAACTCCCGTGTCCCAAATCACGGAGCTGCATAGAGCTTGAGTCTGATTTTTGGGATGCGATGGATGGCTTTGGACCAACATGGGCGCTTCTCCGTGTGTGGTCTGATGCATGGCCTGGGAATCCTGGTGCATTCCCATTGGGAATGATGCCTTGCATGCAGCCAAACCTTGCATTAGGGGACTCGTTTTGCTTCCTGAGTGATCCTTGCATTCAGTGTAAATAACGGCTTGAAATAAAGCTGCACTGCTGATGCCCACCGCCTACTCCAGGAGAAAGAGGAGGGAAATAAGTTCATCTTGGCAAATTCCTTCTGGAGGAATCGGAGTGAGTTTTAATAAGGATAAATAACAGATTGCAGCGGGAGAGGCGAGACCGGCTCTTGCAGCAGTCGCTTAGTGCAAGCTCAGCCGGTGCTCGCAGCGTGCCCAGACCTCAGGGACCCTGCATTTTGGGAGACAAGGCTCATTTGGGGCTTGTCGCAGGGTGATTCCATAGGTGCACGCGGCTGCGTTTTGCTGGAGCAGGTCCTGGGGAGGCTCCTGCACCACGTGGCTGCGTCCCTGGAAGCTGCAACCGGAGTGAGCGCCGGAGCGTGGGAAAGGAAGGAACTGGGATGGCCGGGCTGGCGGGAGCGCGCGACGCTCGCACCGGCGCTGAGCGGGAGGCATCTGGGGGGCTCCTACGGGCTTCACAATTATACTAATTTCCAAGTCTTTAATGACTTTTATTAAACATAATCTCCTTGCTCAAAAAAAAAATCATTTTTTTTTTCTTTTTCCTTCTTCTTAGGGCTAAAAATACTTCCCTGAAGCTGTCTGTAACTCAGACGTGCTGCAGTTTTCCCTAATACACCTGCTCTGCTTGGAAGGGATTAGCTGGATTGTGATCTTCACCCAGGATCTCCCTCATTTAATTAAAAACCCTCTCCCAGCTGTGCAAAACAGGCAGCCGTATGCTGCCAGCGGGGCACGTGCATCCTTGCACCGAGTGCTATATCGGGGCTGACAAGGTTCGTGTGATTTCCAGGTATCTGTCTGCATTGCTGAAAAGACCTTGTCCTCATTTATTTTTCCCTGCAGGTGTGTTTGATTCTGTCGGAAAAATAGTGGCTGATAATTCAAGGCCAATGGGACCAAGAAAGCAGCGTGATGCTTAACAGGTAGCTGCTAGCAGGATTGCTCGGAGGATAACTTGAAAATCTTCCTTCTCTACAATTGCATTTCTGGAAAATCACTTTGCATCTTATTTTACTTTAAGAAATGCTTAAAATCTATTGGAAGGCACGTCCTGCCTAGAGTGCCTATCTGATAGCACTGCTTGTCTTAATAATTAGGTCGACACGCTGGCTTTAGAGGGATGAAGTTGCTGTGAAGCAGTGAGGATTAAGTGCTGAAGTTGGAGTTAAAACTGGATCTAGGATATTGCATCTTCCTGCCTCTAGCCAGAGCGCCGCTCTTACTGGTTTATTGGTCTTAAATGTTGTGTTTGTCAGTGGCAGTGGGAGAGCATTAAAATCAGATGCCTGCAGGTGACCTTGGTCACTTCCTAAGTGGAAGCAAATGTGTGGCACCCACCTGCCATTAAAGCATTAAAGACTTGGGTGTAAAAGTGAAGAACACCCAATTCTGCCCTCATTTGTCTTCATTTGTGTCTCACTGTGAGCTTATGCTCATGTAGGGGATGGTGCTTGCTGGTTACGTGTCCTTTGGTGGCACTTGGTGGCTTTGCCATGGGGAAGGTCCTGATGCCCTTTCCCGCGGGTGGCACCAGCTCTGCAGCATCCCTGGTGCTCTCGTGGCTGCTTTTTACATAAATTCATCATTTTATTACCGTAACCCTTGCGAGAAGGAAAAGGCAACTGTCTTAGCTAGCATCTGACAGCACTGGCCTGGAGGTTTAGAGTCTGGAAATGCTAAAAGAAATACTGCTCTTGCTGGGAACTGGGGATTTATTGCTCATGAATTTGCAGCCACTGAGCAGTAGCTAACAAATTCCCAAGCCTTGTTAAATAGATGTCGATTGTATTAATTTGGGAGAGAGGGAAGGAGGCAAAGAAAACCTCAGCGGCATTTGTGTAATTCCTAAGTCTGTGGTCAAGAATTCCCATGGAAACCTCCACAACTCACAGGTTTTTCTCCTTTATTGTTTTCTAGCTTCTTGGGTCTCCCTAGAAACACAGATGAACTTGCATCATCCGTCTGTTCTTTTAAATGCCAAAACATTTATTTTGCATACTACTAAAGCACTAATTGCTCATAGGAGTTCGTCAAATATTGTATGTGCTGTGTCCTGTGCTGGGAAAACAGGCAGTGAAGTGAGACACGTGGAGGGCTCGGCGCTTGGCCAGACACTGGAGAATGGTAATGAGGGGAGGGATTTCTCCCAGTTTTTCCCATTCTCCAATTTTCCCAGCAATTCCATTGCTAGATTTTTTTTCCCAAGCCTTTCAAGCAGGTATTGAATATTGCCTTGCTTCTGAAGAAGCTGTGGCTTCAGTAGGAGCCTTGGGTTGGATTTGGGAATTTTCTGGGCTTGTTTTTATAAAGTG
Organism: Crypturellus undulatus; assembly: GCA_013389825.1. NCBI lineage: Eukaryota > Metazoa > Chordata > Aves > Tinamiformes > Tinamidae > Crypturellus > Crypturellus undulatus. The sequence continues at coordinate 5,297 of VWPW01008389.1, forward strand.
CATGCAGGGCATCCAGTTGTATGCGAGGTTCTTAGAGACCTGGTCTCTTGGAGAACCACATTGTGGGAGCTGTTTTTTGTTATATATTGATCCATATAATGTTTACGTCTATAATTATTTAGTGTAGCTGTTTTATCTGGATAAAGACACAGCTGCTTGAATGCTGGTGTGTTTTAGGTAGGGCAAGGAGCTGCCCTCCAGGTTCTCTCTGATGGTCACATATGTAATCTTGTGCAGGAAATCTTGTTGGCAAATGTGGGTTTTGGAGAGAGGGAATGACAGATGGGTGCTGCGCTCGATGGCCAGCACAGGAAAAGGCAAGTGCAGAAACCGCATTTCTGTGAGATGCAGAGGGGTGGCTGCTGCCTTGAGCAGAAGTGACTTGGGATTTTTCCATGTTGCCTCAAAAAGGAAGGAAAAAAAAAAAAAAAACTGATTCAGTCTCCTACCTCCCATGTGTCGGTGGCTACGGGGTTTTGGAGCTGACAGGTCATAGTGTTGGTCCTCGAGCCACTCCTGGAGATCCCAGGAAATAAATCAATGCTCTGAAGGCATTTTAGACTATAACCCTGAACCTCCCTCTTCTTCCACAAAGGAGAGAGACTCCAGATGACATCTCCATCCATCCTGAAGGGCGACGCATCTGTTCTCATTTTACCCTCCTACCAGGAGTTTTTGTTTTGCATCTGGATTTCTGTTTGTTTATCCCAGCTTCAAGCGTTGCAGTCTGACGTGCTCCCAGGGCCCGCAGTAATACTGATTGAAGGCAGGAAGGAATTCAGCGCTTCTCTTGTATGGATAATTTTATGGAAGAATAGCCAAAACGGAGAAAACGTGATGCAGGTTTGAGTTTCCACCTCCCATTAGGCCAACAGGACGTTGTTCTGAGCATCTTCAGGGACTCGCTTGGATCGTCCAGTCCCTCTACAGCACATTCAAATCAGTGTATATAAATACAAACATAAAATGCTCCCTGAAAGCAATAGCCTCAACTTGAGCCCCTCAACGTGATGGAGAACAAACTTGGGCTCACCTTCTGCTCCTTAAAGCCTTGCTCCCAATCTCATAGTGTTTGCTCTCAAAGTCAACNTACCCTCTGCTCTTTAAAGCCTTGCTCCCAATCTCATAGTTCTCATAGTGTTTGCTCTCAAAGTCAACAGGAACAGAGGCGATCTGTTTACTTAATATCAGAGCAGTTATAGTGAAAATTGGCAATCATTGAGGGGAAAACATCATGTTTCCTGAGCACGCGTTAGACGACAGTGCAGCTCGCGGTATTGCACTTTTTTATTTGCACTTTCCTTATTATTTGCACTTTCCTTATTGACCATAGGGCTAATGCGAGGCTCTCCAAGGGCTAGTGCTGAAACGAAGATGAAGATGATATTTAAGTTTTCTGCTGCTTCTGAGAGTCTTATTATGAAAGAACTGAATGTTTCAGAAATGGGAACATTCTTTTTACTTGTCTGGGAGTTGCTTTTCTTTAAGAGCACAGATTGATAAAATCCAGAGGGAAAGCATCATCCACTGATATTTGTCATCAAATTGGGAACAATATTTCAGGCTCTCCAGTTAGTTTAAAAAAATGCAGGTATACATACATGCACTACTTCATTACTCTTTAATGCAATCTGTCATTTTAGAGAAGTAAACTTGAATTATTGGGGTTGTGGAAGGAGGGTTTAAGGAAGTAATTTGCTGACTTTTATCAGTGACTTGATCATTTCTCACTGCATCCAGGCAGTAAATGAGTGTCCATCAGAGCAGCCCCAGGAACTTCATCCTTCCAGAGCTGGATGGAGCTAAGAATAGTTCCTTCCATTGGAAGAATCCACAGTGCAAACAGAAATATTAAATCTGTGGAAATGGCTCATATTCTACTACAAAGAGACCTATAGGACGTGCAGCTGGTACCTGAGATTGGGTTGACCAGTTGTCTCGTCCATCAAGCAGCTAGTCCATCCTTGGGGTCTTTGGGTGCAATGAGGCCTCATACAAAGAAATCTTTGAACAGGAAAACTTGCAAACAAAGCAGGAAAGACAAACCAAGGCTGAAATAACTGAACTGACAGTGTTCCTCATTGCTCTGCTGCACAAGGGCTGTTGCAGTCGTATAAACGTCACCTTCCAGCCCAGGCTGTTAATAGGATTCTCCCTGTCCTCAGCTGCTTACTCGTGCCCTGAGCGGTGACTTGCTGAATATGGGTGATGTTTGTGGGCTGTAGTCAGACCTGTGGTTCTCTGAAAAATGGCTAGTGACAAATACTTCTCCTCGGGAGCATTTGCTGTTTCCAAAAGGAAGAATCTCCTGCGCCCTGTCTGTATTTCTGCAGTTGTGTTTCTCAGGATCACAGTTTTTCTCCAACACAGAAGGTAAACTCTAAAGCAGAACCCCAAAAGACTGCAGCAAACACACATCCCTTGTTAACTCGTATTTACATAAAACATGCTGACACCACTTGGGGAGACCGAGTGGGAGATGCTTTCTCAGCTGCTGGAATTTGCACATGAGATGGAAGATGTTTTGATTTAAAAAAAAAAAAGGTTAGCTGAATATTTTTCCCATTTATTCCCAAGTGCCAAAATCAAAGCCACGAGTCTCCAGGCATTTTGCCCATTTTCTTTTTCTTTTTGTTCTTGTTGTTTCAATTCTTTTTTTTTTCCACAAGCTTAGGATTTACAGCTTCTCCTAATGGAAGAATTCAATAGATTTAGCAAATACATAAATGTTTTTAAAAAGCCTTTTAGATAAAAATGAGCTAAACATTACTGGGCTTGGATTTATTTATTTTTTCTTAATATCTGTAAATTCACTCTTTATCTATGGGTATAAACTATGGTGAACTAGAGACACCCTGCAAGAGACCTGAGACTTATTTTACCTGCTATAAGATCCCTTATGGCAATGACTCCAGTTATACCCTCTGCTTGTGAGATCTGTGAGATGCAGCTGGTTCCCTCATAGCATTTTAGGAGTGTGTTTTTGAGCTGTATTTGAGCTGGTTGAGGAAGGGAGCCCCAGCCCTGTCTCCCAGGCTGGCAATGGCTTCATAAAAGTCCAAAGTGGAATCTTGCTCCTCTTTTCCCTATAGTGGGAAAACCATTCCCTGCCTCATGTCTTTGTTTTCGTCTGCTCCACGTGGATGCTTGTGCTTCTGGCCTCTCTGAAATTAGAGCAAAGTCTTTTTTTAGCAACTAGAGCAGAATTTTCATAATAAACCTGATCTCGTGCAGATCGAGAGCCTCCTTAGGGGCTGGTGGAGGGGGCAGGGAGAGAGGGAAGAAAACTGGAATTAGGGAGTGTTATCAGCAGTGCAATTTCAAGGATCCGTATCCTAAAAAGTCCCCATGGACTTGCTACTGTTTCTTGGATTAGGAGACCCTGCAATTTGCTTTTAATTAAAATTTTTATTTATTCTCTGCCTTCTTCTAAGGTCCCCAAGCAACTTATAAACTTCTGGTTTTATGTATAAAATGCAAAATCCATATTCATGGCATGCAGAGGTTTCATGTTAAAGCTAAAGATGCATCTGAGTTTGCCCTTTTTGTTTTATGTTGTAGTATTTTTAGAATTTTAACTTCATTGCAATGCATTTTTTTTATATCTGTTGTTGTCCATGTTGAATCTAGAAGACATTGCAGGTCAAAATATAAACATTGACCTTTCATAAATATATTATCTGCATCCCTATTTAAATAGCCAGAGCTTTATTCTTCTAACATTACTAAGTCAGAGGAAAAGTCATAAAAATTGAGCTTTATATTTGGTTCCTGGGCTTGCAGCATCTGCAGGGTCGCATGAGGCATCTCCTGCCAGCAAAAACGCTGAATTTTCAAGGGGTGCTGCAAAAGCTTCTTGTCTGCTGGTGCTTTTTGTTTTGGTGAAAGTGCAAGGTACCGAGATGTCGAGCAGATTTCTTTTCATGTGCGTGAGTTTGGACAGCTCTAAATTAACATTGTGACATTTTGTATGGAAGGTGCCCTTTGCTGGAGGCAGAAGCTCTTGTGCTTTTGGGCCGTGCACGCAACTGTGAGATCTGCAGTTGCACACATGGGCTTTAGCAGGCGGTAATTTCAGATAGGAAAAGAATAGGAAAATAGAACAGAAATAGAACAATAACTTAAAAGTCATTTACACATCTTTATTTCATGTTGAAACTGGCCCTTGGGAGCATGATCCCAAGCTGCAGAAGAAAACTTGGATTTGTTTTCTGTTGTTTACACAGAGCCAGAAATGTCACTGCTGGAGCTAGGGTAAGCAAAATGCCGCTTTTGACACTGCGCTGTTGTTGGGTGATATTACACCGGGATTGTGAGCAGCATATTTCCCTATAATGCGGGTTTTGTTCTGGAGCTGAATGCGGCTCTGTTCGGCCCTGTGGAGGAGTTATTCATGAGGAGTCCGTGCAACTTTCTCAGGGAAATAGATGGCTGCGCTCAGCACTTTGAGCCTACGCAGGAGTCTCTTCTTTTGTTGGCTTTTTTTCCCTTTTTCTGGTTACTTTTGGAAGGTTGAGCTCTTTATGGGCATATCTAATGTGTGCTAGTAGAACATTCGATTGAATTGTTCGCTTATCGCATGTGACAGTTGTATAAGACGGTGCTTTGAAGGCAGAATAGGGATTGATGTGGGAATGTTGAACGCTGAGATGATATCCAGTGTTGCCAGCCTGGGGAATGAGGAGATACTGAAGCAGCAGGCAGGGGTTGCTAAAGAAGACCCCGATAGTTGGGTTGGGACATTCGTTGCCCCTTATCTCCTGCTGTTCTGCAGGTGGGTTGCAATAAATACCTGCAATGCAAATCGGTATTTTCTTGGATGTTGGGATGGAGGCTGCTTGTTTTGGCTCCAGGTAAACTGGATTAAACGGACCTGGTTGGACCCCATCAACTCTGTCTACGTGCAGTGGTGTCCAATGCCAAGTGCTTGGCAAGGGTGCACTGCTGGACATGTTCAGTGGTGCTACCACCGTGTGGCTCCAAGGGGAATTGTGATCCCTGGGAAAACAGAAGTATACGGAATTAATGGAAAGTCGTATAGGTGTCATTCTACTTTAGCTCGATTTAATAAATAAGCATGAGGGCACTTGGTCTGCCGCACTTCACCTCTCTGCTTGGGGCAGTAGTTCTTGAGGGAGCGAATGCTTAGAAGTTGGTTTCATCTCTTTTATGCATAAAATATAAGTTCCCTAATGACCACGGGGTAAAATCCTTTGCACAATTACTCTTCTGGAATAAGTTTAGTAATTTGGAAGTGCTCATAACTTAGGTGGGCAGGTCCCCAGAAAACCTAATCCAAGGTTCTGTGCGAGCATCTAAGTCTTCGAGATTGCTGCCGCCGTTAGAGCATCCTCAATTCATTTTCTAGCCACCGAGAAGCAGTTTATCGGAGAGTTTGTTTGTTTCTTTGCCTTTTAAGATGCGATAGCAAAGCTGGATGCTAATGTAAGCCTACTTCTGGATTCTCTGAACATCTAACCCATCCGAACAAACATCCTTTGTACATGTAGAGCGCTGACGGCACGCAAAGCCTGACCTTTGAGCGCAGCCATTGCTTTTTTTTTTTTTTGTCTTTCCTGTTTACATTGGCCAAGACCATTTAAAATTACATATTGGGTCATGAAGAAAACAACCAAATAAAAGTTAACATCCGTGCGACCTCTCAGAAGGTGCGGAGTGAAACTCGGCATATTCCATATGTGTGAGGGATGGGGAGAGCCGAGAGACCCGTGGGGAATTTCAGGAGCAGGAGATGGGAGCAGATGCCCCCCAAGGTCCTCTGGAGCTGGAGTTACTCCCAGTTTTGATGCCCATCTGAAAGCCTTGCTGGGAAACCATAGTTGATATTTAAGTGACTCGCTACTGTTATTTCAAAAAATGGGGGGGAAAAAAAGTCCTCTTAATGACTTATTAAATGGAGTTCACGTCTGCATACAACACTGTTCATTTATATAGGCGCTATTCCAAACCCCTGGAGATGGTGACGCGTTTATTACCCGCTTGCTTGTTGTGTTCATTATTATTAATGATTAGGAGTGCTCTAAGCAGATGTTCAGCGTTTAAGTTCAGCGTTTGCTTTGGCAGAACAGCGCGGCTCAGCAGAGCTGCTCTGTGGACATGCGTTGCTTTAGAAAACATCCTCTGCGTATAATTTTATTTTATTTTATTTTAAAAATACCGCATAGTTTATTATATTTTAAATAGATTTTTTTTTTGTAATGCATGCATGCTGTTATGCTTCTAATTTAAGAAGAGGGACAGATATGGTATCATTTTTAAATTTTTGCTTAACTTTGCTGTGTTTGCGTGCCTCGATATTGCTCCTTGAGCAAGGCCTTTGTGTTGCTGGTGCGGATCCCGCGCATCCTGCATTCCCTACGTGCTCCCGGTCCCTCCGAAGGCGCGGGGCCTTATCGCAGCCTCCCATGTCTGAAAGTCACTTAGGGAGCAAATTGCCAGATAATTGCGTTGCTCATAATTGCATCTTAAATTGATCGGCTGTTGAGGAAGATGCTGAAAATGAGCTGCTCCTAATCATGATATCAAAATATTGGTTCTGTTATATTAATTGCCCTCCTGTGAATTTTTTTTTT
>VWPW01008391.1:6827-18447 GCA_013389825.1 Crypturellus undulatus
TTTTGTTTTTTTTTTTTTTTTTTTTTTTTTCTGTTTTGCAGGCCTAAGCTGCAGCTTTCAAATTATTAATTTAAGGGGAAGACGTTTCAGGCTGTGGAACTACAGAGTATTTTGCTTTCCTGGATGGAAGGTCCCTGCAGGACCAGGGTTCCTCATGTGCCGTCCGCTCATCCCATGGGGCTCGGACTTGCTGCTGTTGCTGGATTACTGACACCTTCCTTTCGTGTGCTGGAGTTACCAAGCAGGAATGGTTGTTCTTCCCATGCAAAACAGTGGGGAAAAGAGGAGCTTTGTGTTAGGCTCTGTCAGTATGTCCATATTCAGCATATGGAGCCCATGCTGTGTGAGAACTAGCATGGAAAATGGCAAAGACATCGCTTAATTTGTTGAAGTTCTCACCTGCACTGGGGAAACTGGGTTGTGGAGTTCTGTGAAACACAAAGCGCGTGAATGATGGTAATTATCAGTCAAGGGATTTTGGTAATACCAGACTTTGTCATTTTCCCTCAGTAATTAGAGCAAAGCAAACAAATCAGTGCGGTTAATTTAAATAAATTGCCACTAGGAGAGTGATTTACTGATAACTTTTCTTGCAAATCACCTATCTGCTGTTGCCACTTATCAGAGAAATGATTTTTTTGTTCTTGAAAGTAACTGCATTTCATGCAGATGGCAAGTTCCCCTTGCTGGGGTTGGACAGGGACAGGAACGTTGTTAGCGATGTGCAAGGCACAAGTTGCTTGGAGTCCTGGTGCTTAAATCAAAGTGCGCTGCCGAGAATAATAAATGAAGGTATGTGAGACAAATTCAGATCGGAGGCATCTGCTGGAGATCAAGAAGACACATGGTTGTCTACGTGATTGGCAGAGGTGGATGTGGCTGTAAGACTCCAGAAAGTGGAGTTCCCTCCTTATTTCTGGCCAGGAGGATCGGGAATTCCTCAGGGGCCCATGAAATGCATCAGTTATCCCAGTTTGCAGTTTGTGGAAGCCATACGAGCTGCTTTCCCGATGAACAAAATCTAGATCGGCACAATTTATAGAGCAAGGAAAGCTGGGGAGACTTTAAAACATATTTGCTCTGCCCTGAAAGAATAAATTCTAGTAACTCGGATACCTGCCATATGGTTCCAGCAGATGCACAAGATCTGTGATAGCCCGATGGTATCTTCCTCCGAGTTTGACCTCTCTGAACATCAGAGAGAAGCAGGGTCAGATCTGAGGGGCTGGTGAAAAGATCTAAGTCTTTGCTGCTGTTAACCATGTTCTTACCATTTCATGGGCAAATCTGCAGCTTCTCAGAGTGACATTTTTTCCTAGTATGGTGCATGTGCTGAGGCTATAAAAGTAGCAGCAACGTGTATGAAAAGCAGGATCTTTGTTTACCAGATGTCAGCTAATAATAAGAGGTATTATGCCAGCACTGAGACCCATTGTGAAAACCATGTACAAGCTTACGAGCTCTGCTAGCTGATTTACTGACTGCTTCGTACCCACATTGCATGAGCTGGTTTGAATGTAATCTACTAAAAACACCCCAAAGGGACCCATAAACTTTATATAAGGAGCCTTAATTCAAACAGTAAGAGACTCTGAGGACCCATGGAGAATGGCTCAAATGCTGCAGAGGATGGATTCTTTTTTTAATGCATTCTGTTTTCTATTTTGTAATCACAGGAGCTGTCTTCTGTTTATTTTGCAGAACAAAAGCAGTCCCCAAACCTCTCCCTGAGATCCCTCTGCCACAAGCACAGACAAGGCTGTGTAATCCAGCCAGCCTCTGCAGGCTGCACACTGCATGGGAACGCACCTGGGCAGCCGTTCTGGGCATCTGTCTCCAGTGGGGATTTGTAATAGCAATGGCCAACATTATCTGATGGGATATTTGCTCTCTTGTTATAGTGACAGGTTTGCAGGAATGTGTAAGTAAAATTCCATAGTGGGAAAAAAAAAAAATCTTGCTGCAATGAAAGCCTTCCCAGTGGGGAAGCGGGCTGCTCTGCTCAAACCGGTGGGCACGAGCGTGTGGGATGCGCAGGGCTGGGTTTGTGCCCTGCCGTCAGGATGGAACCCTGAATGGCTGCAGGAGCCGTGGGGATGGTTTCCTCGGTTGCTGGGGAGGGGAGCTGGCAGGTGGTGGCACCGCTGCAGGACAGGAGCTGGCACGGAGAGTTGGGGACAAGGCAGCTTGGTGCGGATCAGCACGGAGCGATGCAGGGAACGAGGCAGGTGCTGCTGCGGAGGGTGCAGCCTGCTCAGGCCCTGTCCCAAAGCCTGTCCTGCTCCAAGCCCCATTCCTGTCCTGCTCCAAGGCCCATACCTGTCCAACTCTGAGCTCCATTCTGCTGCAAGCACCGTTCCCATCCCGTTCTCGGCCCTGTCCCCATCCTGCTCCAGGCACCATCCCCATCCCTCTCTGAACCCTGTCCCCATCCCCCTCCGAGTCCCATCCCCATCCCGCTGCAGGCAGCATCCTTGTCCCGCTCCCAGCCCCATCCCATCGCAGACACTGTCCCCATCCCATTCCAAGCCCCATCCTCATCCCGCTTTCAGCCCCATCCCCATCCCGCTCCCAGCCCCATCCCAATCCGCCAGCGCTCCTCGGCCCCAGGCTGTTTGCAGGTGGCTGCCAGGCAGATGGCGACTTGCATTACAGGTTATTGAGCTGAGCAGTGGGAGTCAAAACAAAATTATCGCTTTACTCCCGCACGCTAACAAGCACGTCACCCAGTTGTTTAGGCACAGGAGGGGTTTGGTTTATGCTTTCTTTGGATGTGGTTATTATTGCAAGGAATAAAATGGAAAAACGTGGGCTAGTGATTTCTGTTCTGGCATATGCTTTCTACCCACATCTTCCTCTCCCTCCTTATTACTGTCTGTAGAGGGAGCTTGGCAGCAATTAGATAATTAAATTTCCATTATTGTCCTGGTCAGAGTGTCCCAGGCCACTGCCCAGTCTGGAGGTTCATAGGGTGTCTCCCCTTCCCAACCCATTGCCTTGAGGTTGGTGCACCTCAGATCTGCCCTAGTCCCGAAGAAGCAAAGTCTCTGGTCTCCCTTCTCTTCCTTTCACTTCTCTTGAAAGCAATAATAAGGTATCGATCTACCTTGTTGAGACAATGATGCCTCTTTAATTAGTTCATTAGTTCTCAGCTCATTGAGACTTGGAAGAATGCTCCACTGAAGCCTGATTAATCACAGGAGTTGCTCGCTTTTCAAGAGGTTTACAGGAATGGAGAGTTGGAGGTGATCGGAGTCCTCGGCCTGAGGAATGAACTGAAATCGGGGTCTGGTTGCTCTCCTTGTCCCTCTTGGAGCGGAGCATCGTGCTGGTGGAAGCTGGATGGTGCCTGTGAGTGCGCTCATGCCGTCCCAAAGGTTTGACTTAGAGCACTCAGGGAATGCAGAGCAAAGGGGATGGGGAGAGTTTTAATGCAAGAGGCTCTTGGAGTGCGATCCATAAAGGAGGCTCCAGACAGGCAGATAGTGCAGTGGGGACTCAGTCTGGGGACCGGTCCCACCAGGAAAGTCACCGTGTCCTCGCTGGCCACCCACCAGTCTGGTCACATCTTTCCTCCTGCTTCTTCCTGGAGGAACAAATCTTTATTAAACGGTGTCATTTGAAATGTCCACAAACCACAGAGAGCAACTGGAAATGCATTATCTCTCCAAACCAATTTAAATCAGGGTTTGGCTGCTTGGTGACGCTTTGAGATAATTGTTTCAAAGGATCCGACGGTAGAAAATACTTTAAAACAACTTTAAAATCAATAGCTATTTTAATTTGCAACTCACAGCTCACTGTCTGACAAATAACCCCAAAAGTTGGGTGAATAATCCAGCTTCAATTATATTTCTGTACAATATTTATCTTATTTTGTGTTGTGTGCTGCTGAGCTAATTCAATTTTCTGCTACCAGCCCATGCTTGTTCTCTTTTCACTTGTAATATATAACTTTATGAAGAGGGACTAAATCTTCTTGTGTGAATGGCACTTTATCCCTGAATGTGAATGCATCTGGAAAAGAAAACAACAACAATACTCTTTGTAAAGCTAAGAATAAAACACATGTAGCTGGGCAATTTTTCAGTAGTGACGAATGATGCACAATGGACCTAACTGGGAAGGAGGGTGGAAAGAAGCATTCAAAGCCCCAGAGCTGGAAACAGGACCTGCTCCCCTTTGCTTGAGCACGGAGCTCGCTCCTGCTCCTTGGCATTCTCAATTCCTGTTTTTTAAATTCCTTTCTCTCCAAATTGCTGCCTCTGGAGATGTAAAATGAGCCACGAGCGCTTGCTTCAGGCGTCAAAGCAAAATGTCAGTCAGTCCCGGGCTGTGTGGGCACCTGTACTGGTGCCAGTGATCTTAAATTACAAGTTCAACCAGAAAGGCTGGAGACAAAAATGAGGAAAAGTGAGGGAGAGAGGAGGCTGTTCAACTAAAGAAGGTTGGGAATTGTTTGCAGCAAACTGGCAGATGTTTATGGTTCATAAGTGCATTCCCAAAAGGACAATGTGAGTTGCTTGAAAAAAATCAAAAGAAGGAAAGATGAAAGAAATGACTTAACATCTGTGTTTTTCTTGGAAACGTTTTTCTCTTAGGAACATTAGGGAAGTTGACATTTTCACAAGATGGGAGAAGTGGCATTTGTAGCTGCCGTCCCAGTGGTGTGGCACAAAGCAGGGGATGGAGGTGCTGGAGTTCATTGTTGGAGCCGCAGCCTCCTTGCTGATGCCTGTGTTGGTGGCCCTCCGTGAGGGCACCGTGGGCATGGTGATGGCCGGGGTGGCCTTTTGCTAGTCCTGCAGCATTCCCACCATGTCACAGAGAAACGTTTCATAGGCTGCAAGGTCCCCGTTGTAGCTTCTTTGCCCCCTGCAATGCTTAAAACAAGCAAAATATCCAGGCTCTTTACAACTTTGATCCCTTGGCTTGCTTCATTCACTGCTTGAAAACTGATGGTTTTACAGTGTCTCCTTTACACTTTGTTATCCCGAACACGGTCCCCGTCTTGCAGGCGGTGTTGCAAGGACGCCGCTGCTTCAGAAATGTCAGGTTGGAAGAGAAATCTGCCGTCACATCCAGCCTCCTCCTCTTGGCGCGCTCTCCCCTGCGATCTGCTGACAGCCGGCCCTGCTGGTTTGAAGACTCCCAGGCAAACAGTTTGGGTTACAAGTGGCTGCTGCTTTTTTAATTTTCCACTAAACTGCCACTGCTCGAGCGCAAATGTCAGGTAACAGGCGTTGTAGCACCGCGCAAGCTGAAAGCGGAGCAGCAGCGAGGCCGCCTACTCTCTCCTCTCTCACGCTTTGGAGTTACGAGATCCACATCACACTTTCTGCTTTTTTTTTTTTTTTTTTCAGACTGCTCGATGTTAATTTTAGCACCTACACCTGCTATTTTGGTGCAGAAATGCCACCGCCGATACGTGGTTAACAACTGTTGCTGCGGGCTCCCCGGCGGGGAGGCCCCGGTGTCCTCGCAGGCGCCCTGCGCTCGGAGCCTTCCTGATGTCTCCAGCTCCTCCAGGGAAGGGGCAGCTGCTCCAGGTGCCCTCAGTTCAGCTCACACCGCTGCTTACACACGGGCTGGGTGTTTTTGCCACTGATAGCATCAGCTGTGCCATGATGGATGAGGCCGCAGGCTGCTCCTGACCTCCCATGCGGGAGGAAGAGCTCGGAGGACGAGGGGCAGCTGCAGGTTAGGCGAGGGCAGGATCCGCTCCTCGGCGCAGGAGATGTGAAGTGAGATTTTGTTATTTTCAAAGTGATAAACTCTGTAATTAACTGTAGCTGAAAAATCATCAATCTTGTTGTGCAAAAAAAGGATAATGAACTAATTAACAGGGATTCATCCTCTCAGTGTGGACAATCAATGCCTTATCTTAATGTAGAGGTATCTCTGGAGAGGAAGGAGGGAGGCTGGAAACACTTAATTACAGAAGCAAAATAATGAACAGGAGAAAGGGCTTGTTTCCTTTCCCCCCCCGAAAGGGCAGGGATGAAGAGGCCGTAACAAACTCCTGTGTTAGAAACCCAATACCTTTGCTTCCCCATTTTTTTACTTCCTGGGAAAGATGCAAGCCAGGAGCTACAGTGCATTAGTGTTCTCCAAGTAACTGGCTGAAATACAACTGAGACCACAAGGATGACAAATCTCCTTTTAACCATTCTCCCCGGCCCCCCAAGTTTTAAAGAAATGTAAATCTGCCATTATGGTGTCAATGCCTTGAATAAAAGAGGGAGTTCGCATTTCTGTAAGATTTCAGAACATGTCCTAATCTGTCTCATGCAGATGTATTTACCACTGTGATTCCCTTTATTTTCCCCTGTCAGCCTAAATTCAAGCCATTTTTACCCTAAAAGCAAGTCTTTCCTTGTATGTTTAAAATTCAGCTTGAACCTTTCCTAGCTCAATAAAAGGAGTCACTTGGGTTGTAAGCGCCTGCTCAAGCGATTGCTGCTGCTTCCCTCTAGAATATTACAGTCTCTGTTGCTCACAACAAAGATATCAAGAGTGTTAATATTGTTGTCGTGGTGACTGACGGCTGCTGCAAATATGGCTGATATAAAGCTAAATTACTGCACTTTGGAAACACTGCAAAGCTTTGAATGAGCCGGGGCGATCCGTTGCATCCTCCGAGGGAAGATTGGGATTTGAGAGGCATCCACCGATTCCATTACAAGAGTGTTCAGAAAGCTGCAGATATGCTGCGTCCCTGGGTGAGGCTGCTAAGAGAAAACGTCTTTTATTTCATCTGCTGCGCTAAGACACAGGAAATTGCAAAGCAGAGAAGAGAGGGGCCTCCTGTGCCTTCTGTAGAGTGGCAGGGGATGACCAAAGGAAGGAACAAACGTGATGCCCATGTTTCACCTTGCTGGGCACACTGTGGCTCAACACCGATGTTGTGGACGTGTCCAGATAGGCTGGTGGTTCAGCTCCCTCCTGGAGAGAACAAGCCCGGGTGGGATCATTTATCCATCACATCTAGACCCGGTGCTTTACCGCATCATCCATCAAGGCTCGTGGAAGCAGCTGGAACAAGTTCTGTCTCAATGCACGTGCCAAGGGCTGGGCGCAATCTTGGCTGAGTAACGGGTCTCTCCCGGTGTCTCCGCAGGGCTCGTGAGCTGCATCGAGGAATGCAAACCACGAGGGAGACAGGGGAAGAATTAAATCAAACAGATGGGAGAATAGGAGCAGAGCCTGGGCCGAGAGAGGCCAGTTTCAAACCATATTTTTAATTAAATTGTGGAAGTTTTTAACTGATAAAAACAGCTTTACTCGGATTTAATGGCATTTAGCTGCTTTAATTGGGATGTCTATATTTGGAGTTTGCAGACAGAAACAGATAATAAGGCGACAAAAACAGATCACAGGGGCTTAAAATCCTGGCATTTGCATAACCCAATTGTTCACATTATGAAATAGAAACCCTGTTATCAGCTTGCATAAAACAGCTTGTTTTGGTAGATTGCAAATACTGTGTTTAATTAACCAAGCTTCAGGGACAGTGAATCTTATTGTTATAAGATATGACTCTGTGGAAATAAAGGCATTTTCATTTAAATAAAACAAAAGGGGATGTTTATCGGGATGTTATTTAATTGTCGGCATTGCTAAAGAGTTTTGTTTCTGCTATAATTTATGAACTGGAATTGATCAGTGAAGCAGGGAAGCGGGAGTCTTTGTCCTGTACAATTAAAGTTCTGTCATCTTAAATCCCGTCATTAATGACGCCAGCAGCTAGTAGCGAAGCAGAAAGTCTATCCCATGAGCAGCCTGGAAATCCTGGGTTATGAATGAAATCCAGTTTTACCCAATTAGCCTCTCAAAGCATCTCTGTCCTGATAATATCTACTCTGGCGCTTCCAGAAAGCCCATTACTATATCATCAAGGCACTGTGCGTTCCCCGGCACAGAGAGCAGACGAGGATAAAGCTGGGCCAGCCCAAGGTTATATGCCATTAATCCATTCTTTGACACCTTCCCTCAGCATTCAAGCAGGAGATCTTTATCTGAAAAGCCAGGAATTGTCCACGGAGTAAGTTAGATGGAAAATAACCGAGCAGCTGGGTAGGATATGATTAGTTTTTTCTTTCTTTCAGAAAACAGCGCAGGGAATGGAAAACATTTTCTCTTCGAGTGTCTCAGACACAATGAAAATCAAACATTTCTGTTTCTAGGTGTATTTTTGCTAGCGCTTCCGCCACAAAACGTTATTTTTCACTGGGGGAAAAAGTCAAGTATGCTCCGAGCTGCCGTTAGCTGCTAGGAGCCGCGTGGCCCCGTCACAGCGGTGCTCACCAGGAGCATCCTCTGCGCTCTGCCACTCGCCCGCGTGGCTCACGGTGCCTATTCCTCTCTCTGCAGCTCAGCCTCTGGCTCCGGGACATTTCCTCACCTTGCTGAGATGGTCTGCACGGCTGGAGATGGGGCAGGATGGTCCTGAGGCAGCCTGGCAGGTCCTGCTCCCGCTCGGGAACCAGCGTTTCTGCTCACGCTGCAGCTGGGTTACTGCAGCGCTGCTCCACGTTACCACTAATGTGAAGTGCAGATCACAGGATGTGTCTCCAAAATGCATCATTTTATCTGAAAGGACCCAGAAGCGGTAGCTGCTGAGCTGCTTCCAGGAACGAAATGTATTCCATGGCCCGAAACAAAGTGCTCTTATTTATATGCTGTGTTTTGATGTGATTGCTTCAATAAGCTTATCGCATCAGGCTTCTCCCCGCGCAGCATCGCTGCCTTCTCTCTGTTCAGAAGTGACATAATGTGTGACATAAGGTTTCCTGAACGCAGTGAAACCCTTCTCCAAACTCCTCCGGGGGGAATAAGGTCCATGTGGAGGTTTAGGAAGAGGCAGAGGCTGCTGAGGAACCCTGTAAAGGACATTATGAGAGAAAGGCGCTGAGAGAAGCGGCTGCTGCCGGCAGTAAAAGCCTACGTGGAACCCAGCTGAGACGCCTGCTGCAAGGTCCACCGGGGCAAATTCCTCTGGGCTGGCACAAAAGACACCCAGCAAGCAAACAGCAGAAAAATCTATTGCGAGGTGCCTATTACAAAGCAGCAGTGAAACTGTGAAAAAGAGAGTACCGAATTGCAGGAGGGAAGGGAAGCGGGCACCCCGTGGACACAAATACGGAGACAGCTCAGGAACAGCAGGGAGAGCAGGCAGGGGACATGGGGAGGCGGAACGGCCATGGTCGCATCCTGCGCTCGCTGCCTGCCCCGGTGCCGCGCGAGCAGCCTCTCCTCCGCGCGGGTCCCTCCTTCACCAGCCCTCTTGGAAACCCTCCTTCTGCTTTCCAAGGCAAACCCAGGCCAGGTCTCGCCACATCCCCATGTGTTTCCCTCTCTGATGTGCAAGCTGGGTCATCTCAGCGCACACGTACAGCACCCCGAGGGCAGCAGGGCCCCTGGCTGCCGCTCTACACGGCCACCAGCTTCTCGTCCCATGCAAGTTGTGGCCCTTGCAGAGAGCCCAGGCATGCCCAAGGTCCGGGCAGGATGGACAGCACTGAAGCTCGTCCAGGGAAACCTCCCTGCAGCCCGGCAGCTCTTGGATAAGGTTAACCTGCTGCTCGGAAGGCACCAAATCCTTTAATCCCTGCAGCCACTTTAACCCTTGGCCTTCTGAGCCTTGCTGAAATCCCAAAGTATCATGAGGATCATTGTACATCCTTAAATAAACCCCCTTTCTTTTCCTCTCTGCCTTTGTGGGGATTTATGCTCTGTGAAAGGCACAGTTGCTCCTAAGAAAATGGCTTGAGGTTCAAAAACTCCTTGTAGGTTTTTACGCCTTGTCTCTCGAGGGTTAACAATCCTCCAGCGGGAGCAGAGCAGCCTGTCTATCCACTTTGGTAATTGAAATCAATTTCTCTGCCTTATCTTTAGGAAACCTATATAGTCGAGACACTAATCTGCTGGCTCTGGCATCTTTTAAATGAAAACCTATCTGGAAAAAGCAAAAAAAAAAAGAAGAATAAAGCCCTTTCCTTGCCTGCTGCTGCTCCTTCGCTGAGCCCTGAGATGAGACACGGAGGCGAGTGCCAGATGAATGAATCGCTTCCACAGGACAGTGGGAACACGCTGGGCTCTGCTCTCCCCGCGCCGGGATGCAGTCAGCCCGGGCAGGACAGGGTACCACAGTGGCAGGGGACACCGCTGCCATTCGCAGGCCAGGCATCCTTCCCGCGGGCACCCGGTTCCCTGGCCCTCTGCTCGCCGGTCACTGCAGAGAGGAAACTAAAAGGCGGTTGCGGCACCGTGGCCGTGAGAGCTGCAGCCAGCGCTGACACAGGCGCTGGAAGCCCAAGAGCCCCTCTCTGCCCTGCCTGGTGCATGGACGCATCCTCTGCAAAGCTCTGCTGTCAAGCAGCTACCAAAAATGAAGTCTGCTGGACTGGAAAAAGGCGACCTGAGCAATGTTCTTGCCTAGTCCTGTTCATTAAGAGTCCAGCCAAGCCAACAGATCTCTAATTTGAAGTCAATCAGGCTTGAAATCCCTGTAGTTTTGATGGCAGTTCTACAGATGGAGCGATCGATACGGAGCCATCCCTGCCCGACCCGGGGGCACTCGAGCCGTGTCCCTTGGGCAGCCGGGAGTCCGAGCATGGCTGTTCTGCCCGTCCTCTGCACGTGCCAGCCAGGGAAAAAGCACTCACAGAACAACCCATAGGAAAGAAAACACCTGCCGCCCTTCTCTAGCTAGAAATACGCGTTTAACAAAAGTTAACAACTTGAAGTTTCTTTCAAACTAAGTGCACTTCTTGAGCAAGACAACATAATTAAATGAGGCACGTTAATATCATGAGATAAGCACCGCTGGCCACACTGATGACAGTATAAAAGGAATGGGCAGGGAACAAAACAGATCCTCCATAAATCAAAGCACTTTTGTGCATAAAATTTGGAAACACAAATCTATGAATTGTAATAGTGTGTGACGAAGTCTCATCAACAGAAGTAAATATTAAACCCCAAGTGACAAATAGATAACACACATCCTATCTGGATGTTTTCTCAATGCACCAAATTTACAGCAGCTCCCTGATTCTTATTCTCTTAATACGAGTAATTTGTTTTAAGTGTTCCTTGCAGCTGAGAAATGACAATTGCTCTTTTAATATTCTGCTAAGGTGAACAGCAGGGTTTTTTTCATCTGATGGTGCTGATCATGGTGCTCCCCTCTGCAGGCAGAGCTCTCTTTGGATGGGCGAGAAAGCCTGACGGGATGAGGATTTGCAGCACAAAGTGCAATGGGTGACAGTGATTTGCCTGGGTAGAGGCAGGGGAGGGAATGGCCACTGCAGTGGTCTCGCTTCCCACCTAGCTACTTGTTATGTTGAATCATCATTATATCCCGCTCTGTTCCCTGAGAAGTCAATATAACATGACGAAGTTATCACAGGATGAAGTTTGCTGAATTAATTTGGAGATGGTATTAAAAAATGGGTCTGGGTGAAGCCTGAGAAGACAGCTTTGTCTGAGGAAGGGAAGGCTGAGGGTACTTGGCATTATTCATGACAGAGGGAGCAGTTTCTTCCACCATCCTTGCCCTTCCAGACTGACAAGAATGTTTTAAATCCTTGGATTGTTAAAAATGTCAAAAAAAAAA
>VWPW01008420.1:2535-15453 GCA_013389825.1 Crypturellus undulatus
CCTCTGCCAGGTTGGAGACCCCCACCCTAGAGCCCCCTCCCCGGCTTGGGGAGCCCCAGCCGCGTTGGGGAGTCCCACTCCAACCCAGGGCCCTCCAGCACAAGACTGCCCCCCCCCCCCCCCCCCCCNGACCAGGACACCCCGCCCCCGCCACGCTGGGAACCCTCCAGTCTGCTCAGCCCCCGCTTTGCTGTGACCAGGCCCCCTCTTGATTCTCCCCACAACGCTGCACCCACACGGGCACCCCCCCACCCAGCAGCGCTGCCAGCCCCCCGGCTACACCCCAAAATACACCCCCTGCCCCCACCAGACCTGGCTCCCAGGGCCAGGGTGGCCCTGGCAGCCACTCCAGCGCCAGTGCCCGCCCAATGGTCCAGGTGTCCCAGCCTGGGCACACGTGGCTCTGCTGGCAGAGCTGTGACTCACGGAAGGAGGGCGCAGCGATGAGGAACCGGCAGCCGCCCGGGACGAGCAGCACCGACTGAGACGCAGCAAAGCTCGCCGGACCCCTGGTCCCCACTGCACAGAGGTGTCTCTATGGGCAGAGCCAGGGAGGAAGGCGCCCGATGCCTTGGGGACGCAGCAGGGGCCACGCGGTGCCCGCTCCTGCGGCCGAGCAGCGCCGGCCCCAGCTGCCGCTGAGCTCTCCCTCCTCCAGCTCAGCAGCTGCTTGTCGAGACCGCAGACACCATGAGCTCAGCGGGACCGGCCTGACCGGAGGCGCCGGGGCCTTGCGCGGGATCCCTGCGTGCTGCTGTGACAGACACGCACAGGAGCTGCCTGGGGAAAGCCCAGCGGGATGGAGCGCAAGGGACACGGTGCAGGAGGCTGCCTGCAGCTCCAGAGTGTCCCTGTGCCGCTCAGGAGCCCCGTGCCGCATGGGACACGCCATGTCTGGCCCTGGCGCGCAGCTGCCTGCGCCCACACCTCCCATTAGCTGCAAGAGCAACCTGCAATTCACAGGGCTTGAGCAATTGCCAATTATCCAAATTAAAAGCTGCCGCCGGGAGGCTGGCAGGCCACCAAGCCTCAACGGAGCAATTCCTGGGCTCGGAGTCACCGTGTTTTTAATTTTGCCTTCTCCTGTTCCATGATGAAATATGTGAAGTGCAGTAGCTGGAGCCCACAGCAATTGCAGTCCTGCGCACACGGGTCCCCAAAAAGCTCGCTTTGCAGAGCTGCTTGCCATGCAGAAAGGCAAGGTGGGAGGAAACGCTGTTTTTCCTGCGCTGCCGGGAGCTGTGGGCGCAGCAGCTCCCACCTCCTGCCCATCTGGGATTTGCCCAAAGTGCCGTCCCGAGTCCTGCTGCCACCTGGGCATGGCAGGACCCTCGTTGCACGAGGGACCGGGAAGCATCCAGAAAACAACCCTCCTTGTTTCCTTAGCACCTGCATTAGGGAAAGGGCTGGGACACAGGGAGGACGTTTGTGCATGATAGGCTGAGCAATGGGGTAGCAACAGGCTCCCTCGCCAGCTCCAGCTCTGAAAATAGGCAGCTCTGCTCCTGTAAAAGGAGAAGAGGGAAACCTGGAAACGTCCCTACACCGCGGCCCCGCGGCTGCGCTGGGACCTGGGCAGGCATTGCTCGCGGCGGCAGCACTGGCATGCCGGGATGAGCCGCGCTGCTTCCCAAATATAGCCATGCAGGAGCGGCAGCGGCAGCTGGCCCGAGCAGGGATGGCCATGGCTCCCCGCCCCCTGTACCCGTTTGGATCGGGAATCTCCCCATGGACGTGCGCTTCGTGCTAAGGGATAGAGACATTCCCAAAGAGCCTGCAGAAATCACGGCTCTAGCCAGCTGAAAATTAAGCAAAAGCTCCCCAGCCCCTGCACCAGTGCGGGGGTCCGGTCCGGAGGAGTGTGCGAGCCAGGAGCTTTTCACTGGCTCTGGAAATAGCTCCGCAAACAGCTCAGGCTGCTCGGATTCTGCATTTCACACCGCACAACTTGTTTTATTTTTATTTTTGTCCTGCCACTGCCAGTCTGTCGAAAAGCTTCTGCTTGGGAGGACCCCCCAAAACACCCCCAAAAAGCCTCAAGAGAGGGGCAGCAGCAGCAGCAGCGCTTGCACATCCCGGAGCGGTGGTCAGGGCAGTAAGGAGCTCCACGCAGTGCGCAGCCCCTTGTGCCACCCCGTCACCCTGCTGTGTTTTGTGGCATGTCCGTGTTTGCCCGGCGCTGCTCGCAGCCCGCCTGCAAGCGCAGCGCGGGGGCGGCCGCTTCTCTGAGCTACCCTCAACGCCTCCCTGCTTCTGCTGGCGCGGGCACTGCGAGGCAGGCGCAAAGCCTGCCCAAAAAGCCGCCCCCTTCACCCAAAATAGCTGCAGAAGGGCCGCTCGGAGGAAGGGGGGCTGCGTGCTGGGGCGGGCGGCCGCGGTGCGTGTCCCACCACTCCGCTCTGCCTGCCGACCTGCTCCTCCTCCTACTCCTCCTCCTGCTCCTGCTCTTGCTCGGGCAGGGCAGGTCTCACCCGCACACCGGGAGCTGTGGCAAAGGCAGCCGCCATCCCGCCTTTCCAGTCGGACCGTGCGGCGCCTGCACGTAATTAGCTCCTGGCATTTAAAGCCCTTATTACCCGGTTTATGATTAGCCACTGGGATTTAAAGAGGTGATGATGTTGTCTGCATGCTTGCTGCGGCTCTCCCCAGTGGGCTGCCTTCCGGAGCCGGCACGGCGCCTCGGCTGGAGCGCAGCCCCCGGCTCTCCGTGCAGAGCCCAGGNCGGGCTGCCTTCCGGAGCCAGCACGGCGCCTCGGCCGGAGCGCAGCCACTCCAAGCCCTGGCAGGGCGGCCCCCGGCTCTCCGTGCAGAGCCCAGGGCTCCCAACAGCCCCCCATGGGGAGCAGGAGTTTCCACTGGCCCTGCTTGGTTCCCTCATCTGATGCCGCCTGCCCCGTACAGAGTCCATGGGCACCCCCAGCTCCAAACAGGGTCACCTGGTCCTTTTGTCCCGCTCATGCTCCACGGCCTCCGCAGCCCGGCGCTTCCCCGCTCCGCTCCCAGACCCACGTCCCAGCTGCTCCGGTCCCATGCCGGTGCCTCTGCTGCCCCAGCCTGTCTCTGTCGCGTACTCACGGTGTTGGGGAGGCTATGGCATGGCCGACTGCCAGCCCTCGCCCGCCTGCGCGTCCATGGTGCTTCGCCTCGTCCCCTAGGGCCCAGCTCTCCAGCAGCTGCCGGGACACATATTGCACCCAGGGCTGCGCCGCCGGGCAGCGCTCCCCTCGCTGCCGCCCGGAGCACCGGCAGCTCCGCACGCGGGAGCGGCCGGGGGCAGAGTTCCTGAACCGCCCCGCCGAGAAACATCCCTGATCCGCCTCGAGATAAAATCCTGCCTTCGAGTTTCTCACCTGGCAACAGTCACCAAGGAAACTCAGGCCGGCTCCTGCACGGCGGCTCGGCTCGGCACGGCGCGACACCCGCGGCGCTGGGAGCCCAGGCGCTCCCGCTGCAAGGCCGCCCAGCGGGGCGCGGGTTCCCAGGCACACGGCCAGAGCTGTGTAACCGGAGCTGCGGCCGCACGCCCAGGCCGCGCCGGGAGCAAAACGCCCATCGATTAGGGCCGGGCCATATCGCCTCGCTTTGGGAGCCGAGTGCCAGCTTCACCCAGGCCAGAGTGGTTTTCCCAGCCGGGCACGTGCACAGGGACGCTGCCACCACAGCACAGCAGTTCGGGCACAAGAGGCAGCCCGGCACCTGCGAAGGAGGCAGCGTCGCTGCCCCCGTGCCCAACTCAGCGCGCAGGGCCCAGCCGAGCTCCCTGTGCCTCGGCCGGGGCAGCGGGGGACACGGTGCTGCCCCAGCGGTCGTGGCTGCTGCGGGCAGCAGCCGCCCGGCTGTGGAGGCTCCCCCTGTTAATCATTAACCGCCCGCCGGCCTCCACGCCGAGCGGTTTTGCAGACATGGCAGTGGCAGGAGGTTGCTGTGCAGCACGAGGGCTTGTGCGGGGAGCGAGGGGAACCCACGCTGGACAGGGACCCAGGGAGATGCTGCGGCGAGGCTGCTCCTCGCAGGCTTGGCAGAGGAGGTGCCGCCAGCAAAGCTATTGGCTCCAGCAGATGCTAATCCAGCTGGCAGGGCCACGTGCGCCACGGGGAGATGTCCTCTCCACAAGCCGTTTAAGCCGGTGGCGCGAGGCCGCGCGGCCCCTGGGTAATGCAGTGCTGTGGCCGGCCGGCCCGCGCAGTGCCCAGCCCAGCGGCACTCGCTTTCCCAGGGGCCCTGGCCCTGCTGGGATTAGGGAGGCTGCAGGGAGCAGTGCAAATCCAGATTAGGGCTAAGCAGCTGCTGCGCAGTGCGGCGATGGGAGCAGGGCAGGGGGCAGCCCTGCCGCCCGCCCGCACGGCGCCGGGGGCTACTGGCGAGGTGCCCTAGGACGTGGCCAGCGGAGCATGTTCCACCTCTTCTCCCACTGCTGGTCCTGGCTGCAGGCAGTGCAGGAGCCGCTCAGGTACGCTTGGAGCGCGGGGATGGCAGCCGGGCATGGAGCAACTCTGTCCCCAAGAGGAGCTTCAGCCCTTGACCGTCCTGTGTCCGGCCTTTTGGAACCGGCTACCAAGGACGTAGGGGGCAGAAAGAGCCCGTCCTCAGCCAGGGCAGAAATTCGACTTCTCAGACTGGACCCTGGGGGAATTAGCTGCGTAGGGGGAGCGCTGCAGCCCAGCTGCTGCGGGGATGGCCCCGGAGCAATGTCGGGTCCCTCTGTGGCCGTGCTGGGGGCTCGCGCATCGGCAGCATTTGAAGCATTCTCCTGCTGGGAAAGTCCCAGCGCCTTCTCCTCTCTAGCTATCTCCCTGGGAGAGCCTTGGGGAAACACCCGGAATGCTGGCATGTGTTACGAGAACAGGTTTAATTTTCTCCTGAAAGAGTGCCTGCAGGAAAGTGTTGGACACAGACAGGGCAGGGACACGGGGTGTGGAACGGTGATAAGGGAGCTTGCGGTCTTGCCCTTGCAGCAGCACGGCTGTAACATGGGAGCGTGCCACACACCCGGGCCTCTGCAGGTGTCTTGGCAGGAAAAGATGCTGAAAGCAATCCGCCTAGCACTGCTGACCTGAAAGCAGAAGGAAATAATACGTGCCTCAGGTGGGGCATGTTGCTGGAGACCAAAAATGATGGTTGAGCAGCAGGAAATCCTCTTGGGTCCAGGCGGCAGCTTGGAAAACTTCCTTGTGACTCACTGCATGTATAGCCCTAGCTCGCAAACACGAGTGACGTTACGAGCACTCGTTAACTGAGACAAGCATGAGGAGCCTTCTTGGCCTGTGCAGGTCTCTAAGCCCTGTGTGACCTGGGGAGCAGTGAGTGCCCGGGGAAACACTCTGAGGGCTCCATCAGCGCCCTCCGGGACGCAGGCTCACCGGGTCCTTCTCCTTCCCCAGGAAGGTGACCCTGCTCGTTGTGGGCTTGGACAATGCGGGCAAAACCACCCTGGTCACGGAACTCCAGAGAGGTGAGGAGCAGCTGCTGGAGGTCTGACTCCTCTGCAGACCTGCGCAGGGTCGAAGCTCCATAGGGAGCTCCATTAGGTCGGGTCTGGGCCGTGGCCGTGCGTAAGGCACCATGCCCGGCTCCCCACCATGTCTCCTCCCACAGCGCTGGCCAGCGAGGCGCTGCCCGCGGGGAAGCCCGGCCAGACCCACCTGCGCGTGGACCGCTTTGAGGTGACGCTGCTGGACCTGCCCGGGGCGCAGCGGGCCCGCGGCACCTGGCGCAACCACTACGGCGCTGCCCACGGGCTGCTCTTCGTGCTTGACGCCAGCGCCCGCGCGCGCATGGAGGAGGCCAGGAAGGCCTTGGCCCGTGTCCTCAGCCATCCCAAGGTGTCCGGGAAGCCGCTCTTGCTGTAAGGCTGCGCTCCGCGGGGTGAGGGCTGTTCACAGGGATCCCTGGGGACACCCTGTCCGACCACCGCTCACTCTGGGCACCTCCAGGCTGGCCAACAAGCAGGACGAGGCGGACGCACTGCTGCCCTGCGAGCTCATCGAGTGCCTCTCCCTGGAGCAGCTCGTGAATGCCAGCAAGTGTCCATGCCGCGTGGTGAGCACTGGGGCAGGGGGTGGCTGGCGGCGCCATCTGCGCGGCCCTGCTCACGCGTGGGCTCGTCTGCAGGAGGCATGCGCGGCCGCAGCGGGCCTGCAGCGGGGCCCGTGCCGCAGCACGCTGCTGGGGCTGCGCTGGCTGCTGCGTGCTGTCGCCGATGACTACGAGGCCCTGAGCGCCCGCGTGCAGCAGCTCGGACCTGGCCCAGCCCGACCCCCGCCGCCGCGCCGCCCCCATGGGCACAGCCCCCGTGCGCCAGCACAGGTGCCCCCCGGGGACACAGGGACGGCAGCGGGGCCGCTGCAGCCCGTCCACAGCCTCCTCGTGCAGGTACGGCCCTCCCCGCGTCGGGCTGGGGCACCATGCTGGGTACCAGCTGCAGAGTGAAGACTCTTCCCCTTCCACAGGAGGAGAGCGCCAAGGGCGCCACGAGGAGGAAGAGGAAGGCGAAGGTGAGGAAGAAGGGCTCGGGGCCGGCCAGGAGCTCAGCCGAGGAGCCAGAGGGCCCCAGAGGTGACAGCAGAGCCGGGGCTGGAGCCGGGCTGCTGCCCACCAACAGAGTGGGGCAGGAGGACCCGGTGCCCACGGGCACGGCTGCTCCCCAGGCAGGTACAAGCTCCGGGGCTGCCCGCAGCCCCACGAAGCTGCAGCCCCCATGCTTGCCCTCCCCGCGGCTTTGCTCACAGAGCGGCTGTAGCCCAGAGCAGGGACCTGCCGGTGAGGTGATGGAGGACTGCGCACCCACAAGCACCCGTCCCCCTCACTGGGCCGGTGACGAATGTATCCTTGTCAGATGCAATGCCTGACCTTTGCTTGTCCTCCTCCAGGGCAGGGCACGAGAAAGAAAAAGAAGAAGAAAATAAAGAACAAAATCAAGTCACAGGAGTCTGCGCTGGAGCAGCAGCACGAAGCAGTCTCAAGCACCTTTGGTATTTCCCAGGATGGGTTTTGCTGAAAAGTGTGTCTGAGGGGTCTGGTCACTTGCACTGGGACATGAGCCACTTGGGACCCCACAGCTGTGCGGGCAGTAGCACCTGAGGCAGGTGCCCCTTGACGTGGGCTCGAAGGGTGCTCAGGGCTGGTGCTGGGGTGCTGGCACAGTCAGGCGGTTTGGGAGGTGGGATGTGTCCGCAGACTGACCCCGACGCTGGAGCATCTGATCCTCTCCCTTCCTCCCTGCAGACCTGTACCGCCGGGCGATGCTGGCTCTGAAGATGAGGCAGGAGCAGAGGAAGCAGCCGGCTGCCATCGCCCCCTGAGCAGGGCCCTGAGCACAGTGCTGTCCACCCTGGGGCACGCCATGGGGTCTCTGCAGCCAAAGCTGCTGGTCCCTGGGGACAGGCGGTCCCAGAGCAGGCAGGTCCTGAGGAGACTCCAGTCTGTGTCACAGCGGTGGGAGGACCTGCTGCTGGTGCAGGGCTGGGAGGGCTCGCCCAGGGCTGGCCACCGTGGAAGATGAAGCGTGAATGACAGCAGTGTCCCCTGCATGACATCAAACTGGGGATTGGAAGGAGTGAGCCAAAGAAACTTTCTATAAAAAGCTCCTCCAACAGATTGGCTGCAAAATCTTCTGGAAAAGGAACAACAGACACTTCTCCCACCCTGTGTTCTCCATAAACCTCGATCTGAACCCAACTGAGGCTGCAGGAGAGTGCCAGACCAGAGCGAATGTGCCAGGGCAAAAGGCCATGCCTGATGTAGCCTGGCTCAATCAGTGTATGGGAAAGCAAAGCTGGGACCAGGGCTTCCCTGGCTGCTGGTTCATCCCCACCTGCTGCAAGGTGACTCGTCATTCCCACTAGCGGGGCTGGGAGCTGCTCCTGGTGCCTGAAGAGCTTCACTCAGCCCTTGACTACATCAGATGAGGCCATGCCCAGAGTGTCCTTGTGTGGCACAGGGTGGCAGCGTCTCTGTGTCCTGGTGCAGATGGAGCCTGACCGGGCAGACTTGCTATTTTTCCCCTCAGGTGAATCGGAGGCAACTGGTCGTGGAGGCTGCTAGAGGCTCCTCCTCAGAGGGTCCCACCATCTGCCGAACAGTGACTTCTAATACAGCATCTTCCTGACGGCTGACAACCTGGCACCCCGCAATCCGGTGCATTATGTGGCCTCAGACCGGGTCTGCGAAGGGAGACCGAGCTGGCAGCCGCACTGCACCCCAGCCCATATGTGACACGTGTCCTTGTGCTTACTGATCACGAGGCAAGGCCTTCCCAGGCCAGTGGGGGAAAACTGAGACTCTGGGGGGCAGGGGGAGCCAGACTTCCTTCCCTGAGTCTGACTGGAAAAGGCAGGGGAGAGAAACTCCTCCTGCTCTCTTGCTAGGCTGGGGCAAAGTTTGTGTGACTGTCGGCTGTACCACTCACTGACTGCAGCGAGCCACCATAAATAACAAGATCACCAAAATAATACCAGACATAAACACAGCAGTGTGCAGCAAGCTCTTTTCCCTGGTCAGGGGTGGTTCTGGGAGGGCAGCAGAGCCACTTCTCCGCGGCGGCCTCCAGCCTTCCAGAGGGGAGCCGCATGGCGCCCTTTGGGCCAGGCACGACGCCCTCAATGCTCTCCCTGTCGCTAAACCAAAAGCAGGAGCGGAGCCAGCTCCACAAGGTGCCACCAGTGCCCTGGGGTCTGGGGTAGAAACGCTGGTGTTAAGCAAGTGCAGAATGGGACTGTCCCCTTTCCTGGTCTCTTCTTGCTTGCCCACCGGGGCTGGGGTGAGGGCAAGCCTCCTCAGGACCCAAGGAGAGCACAGAGGAGCAGGGTCTGTAGGGAAGCGGAGTCGCTAGAGTGGGGATGGGCCAGCTTGGAGCCGTGCAGGCCGTGGGGCAGCTCCCTCTGGTGCTCCCTGCGTTCCTCGCAGGGCAGTGGGACCGGGCCAGCCGGATCCTCGGGTGGCCAGGCTCAAAATTTCTAGGAAAAATTCAGCCGACAAGGTTTTATCCCATTTATTTGCCTTTCCTGCATGAAGATAGGCTTGTGGGTTTTTTTCTTTTTCAGATGAAGTCCTCTCATAGTGCCATGTGTAGTACACAAACCAGCGACATAAAACCAGTGGAAAAAACCTGAAGGCAAAATGGGCAAGGCCGGCTTTACTAGGCAGCTGGATGACACTTTCTATTCCAGCTGCAAGAAACCTGTTTTGCATATAATACCAGCAGCTTTTCATAACACAATCTCAAGCACTGAGTGACAACAGTCAGTTCAAATAGATTTCAAAATCAAAGCCCTTTACTCCAGTGTTGCAGTTGCCACAGAGCAGTTAATCTCTACTACAAGCCAGGGCACAGGCGCACTGGTTTCTGCTGCTGGAGGATCTGGCTTTTATTTTTTTTTTCCAAGAAGTTTATGTTAAAAAATGCAATGTATTCAGCAAGGTCTGGGTCATCCCAGAGATGTGTGACCTTAAAGACCCCTCTGATCAGTAACCCTTCAGATAAAGTGGATGATATTAGTTAATGGTGCCAGCAGGTAAGAGGGTGGGAGTGGGAAGTAGCTCCCTTAGGAAGCAGGTGTCTTCTGAAGTGCTGATTGCTGGTGGTGCCTCTCCTAAGGCAGGAAAGGCTATGGTTGATGCACGGATGTCCTGTGTAAGCCTCAGCTGCTGATCCAGGGGATTAAGCATCTGCATGACGTAAACAGCGGTCTCACCTGAGAAGAGACCTCTGCCTTACGGGCACTTCTAATTTTACCACTTAGTCAACTGAGTGGGGAGGGAAGGGCATGGTCAGAGGGGTGGACCCTGGTGCTGCTGCAATGGGGAGATGTGTGGGACTGCCCGCTGCTCCGGCATCTCCTGCTGCACCGAGGACATGGCCAAAACTCAGCACTTCTTCTGGCTGCAGGTAGCCTCCCCAGAAATAAGGTAGGACAACCTCCTGCAAAACCTCGCTTCATTGGCAAGGGCTGATCAGTGGAGCCCAAACCTCCCTCTTTATCATGCCCCTTTATCATGCCCCCATTTTGCCTAAGGGCAAAATCTGGCATTTGCTTCCTGGGAAGGCTTTCATGGAGCTCTCAGCTTGGCCGTGGCTTTGAGGAGCTCCAGAG
Organism: Crypturellus undulatus; assembly: GCA_013389825.1. Taxonomy (NCBI): domain Eukaryota; kingdom Metazoa; phylum Chordata; class Aves; order Tinamiformes; family Tinamidae; genus Crypturellus; species Crypturellus undulatus. The sequence continues at coordinate 12,627 of VWPW01008420.1, forward strand.
CAGCTGCTGTGGGTTTAGCTGCCTTTGAGGCCCCTCTGAATATGGGTAGAAGTGCTGTGAGCGTGCCAGAGAAACATGGTGCTGGTGAAGGCTTGTTCTCTCAGGACGTGCTGTGGGTCAGAGCACAGATGCTGCAAGGCAACTGCAGCTTGTCTGTGTGCACGTGGGTCTGTATCTGCGGAAACCTACAGATGCAACAGAGCGGGGTTGGCAGAGTCAAACCCAGAATGGATTATCACAGCGACAAAGCCCCAAGCGGAAGTTTTTAGAGCTCGAGAAGCTGCTTGTTATACAAACTTTCTCACACTTCAAGTTCCTGCCCTCTAAGCTGCCGTTTGGGCTGGGCGCCAGCAAGCTGTTTTGGCAGTTTCTAGCCCATTACAGTACGGAAGTGTTGGGAAATGCTTTGTTTTTCTTCTCTTTCTGCTGCTGCTTCTCAGTGAGCACACTATGGCAGGGCCTATTTTCATGAGCTCATTGCAAATACGGAGAAACGTCAGCAAACAACATCGGGCGCTGGAGCGGCCCAGCTTTGCATGCCCTGGCACGCTCTTTGCTTGAAGCGTATCTGCATACGCTGAATAACGCACAGCCCTGCACGGTGTCTGTTTTTAATGGCTCTAGATTGCCCGTTGCATTACATTAAAAATGAGAGCTAGACTGTTTACTCTCATATGGTGTACAAAATTGCTTGGAAAAGGAATGACTTAATTAGGTGAAAGTAACTCCCTAAGCTTCTCTTGGTTGTTGTGAAAGAGGCTATTAAGACCTTGCAGGGAAAGAACAGAAAGCAAGGACTGGAAATTTGGAAAATATGAAACTTTCCCCTTTTAATGAGCCTTGTTGGAGGCAATAGCCCTTGCAGAAAGAGAACAGATATAATCAAATTTATTTAATTGCTAGACGGTGCTAGAAAATGAGGTACGGAGAGATTTATCACATCATATATCAAATATACTCCCTAATTCTTTTCCTCATATAAAAAGCTTGGGTTTGTGTGCGTGTGAGTTTTTTTTGTTTGTTTGTTTTCTTTTTTCTTTTTGTTTTTTTAAAGGGAGAATTCTCACAACTAAATTGGGAGTATTTGTCTCTTCTACAAATTATCACTTTGTAAGTCACTGCATATTTGAAGAAGAAAGGGCCTCTTGAGAAGGACTATCAGTGCCTTAATTAGAGGGGATTTTCCTTCAAAATGTTGCTTAATAGGGGGATCAAGAGCCAATTTATTAAGCAGAAGTTTTCACTTTCAGGTCTTCTACAGCAATCAGAGCTCATGAGGACTTTCACCTGCTCAACCTGTCTCAGCGCAGCTGCCTGTAGCACAAATCCTGACCCAGGGACCACATCTTCTTGCCCTACTCTCCAGGCCATGCTCAGGATTAGACTTCACAACGCATTTTCTGCATGTGGCACAGCCAATGCTGTGGCCCCAGGGAGGAGTTTTGTGGGTCTCTGGGTTGTGGGGCTTCTTGGATGTGTTTTGTGTTCACAGGTTGTAAGGCACAACCTCAACGAGCTCCCCAAGACGCTGCAGCCCGAGCAGGCCTGGCGGGAGCTGCCTTTGCAGGCAAGTGAGCACCAGGGGTGAAGCCCATGCTCTGCCTCGGGAAGGGGACCTGCGAGAGCCGTGGTGACACCAGCCACAAGCTCAGTAACAAAGAGCCATAGGCTCCATATAGCTTCAGATGTAATAAAATACTGCCTTAGCACACTGCAAGGCAATTGCACGTTGTTCCAAAGACAACGCTCATCCTTTCACTGGCCGCACGGTGGCAGAAGAAGCAAAGAACAGGGCGAAACTGAGTGTAAAAATAGTAGTGATCATCGGCACGTTGCTTGAGGGCTAACCGGGAAGCAAGCAGGATTTTTTTCTCTTGCTAGGCTGTCTGCATCTCCCTGAGCAACAGGAAATCCTAAATCTATTAGGGGTTGTTGTTCGAAATTGCTGTTGCTGTGAAAATTAAAAAAAAAAAATGCAGGAGAAACTATTTTGTTGCACGAGACGTGGAGTGCGTTTGGTACAGGTTGCAAATCATTCCACCGATTACATTAAAATGCATTAAAACTGTCCCATTTGAGGCATGGGAATTGCTTTCCCATTTCCTGCCGCTGCTCCGTTCTTGCGCTGAGTGACTGTTCACAGCGCAGGGAGTCATCCAAAGGCTGCACCAAGTATTTAGACAGATGCCGGTGGGTGCATTTGGGTACGGTGAGCCTTATTTTGGTGCTGCACAGGGGAGGCTCACACGCCACGAGCAGGATGGAGCACCAAGGCCAGGGGAACTGCTTGCAGGCAGCTCCTGCTTAACTGGGGCAGGCTTCAGCCTGCACAAAACCCCTGCGGCACCACTCTTGCTTTAAAAATACCGAGGGGAAACACCTCTGTGCGTTTTTGCACTAAGGTTTCACCTCTCAATTTGGGTGTCCTTTTGGAAATAACTGAGTTGGCGCGGGGAGCAGGGAGAGGCTCCCAAGTGCCCTGCTGTGGATGCTCCTGCTTCCCTCACTGTTCCCGCATGCTGGTCGATGCCACGGAACGATGAAGTCCCAAGCCAGGAAATGAAAAAGTCCTACTCCAGGACCGAGCCTGGCTCGCGGGATGGCCAGGCTGGCTGTGCCACCCTGTCCAGGCACGGGCAGCGCTCCCGCAGCCGCGCACTGGGAGCTCCCCAGCACTTTCCTGTTAATGCGGGACTCGGAAAGCACCGGGGTGGCGGCGGAGCCCCGCGGGGTGCCCAGCCCTGCGCCCGCTGCGGGGAGCAGCGCCCGGCCCGGCCCGGCTCGGCTCCGCCCGGCTCGGCCCGACGGCACTACAGCTCCCAGGCTG
>VWPW01008423.1:6185-21593 GCA_013389825.1 Crypturellus undulatus
CCGGCCCCGCGCGCGGAGGCTGCGCGGGAGCGAGGGCCGCGCTGCAGCGCGCCCCGGCCCGCAGGGTAAAGCAAAGGGAAAAGGTCGTTAATAGCAGCGAGGCCGGGGAGCAGGGAGCCTTTCCCAGGTCCAGGAATACACTGCAGGGAACCCACGGCCCTGGCGAGGCGGGAGGAGGCTGCGGGCAGACAGGAGCAGCAGGGGCAGGTCCTGGAGAGCCGCGAGCCCTTGCTGCAGCCCCGGGGAATAGCCGTGTTACCTGCCCTGGGCTCTCCCCCATCCTGATACCATCTCCCACCAAGGACCCCCGGGCCCCTGCGTTCTCTTGAGCTGCCTGAGCTTATTTCATCGCCGTGCCGAGCACCCTGCGCTGCGGCAGGGCTAGGGAAGGCCCGTGTCCCCCCCATGCAGCCACCCGTGCAAACCCAAGCGCTGCTGCAGCTGCAGAGCCAGCAGAGCAGGTGGCACTGCAGAGAGCAGGGGAAATCACGACAGATAAACACAGCCCTGGGGCTGGAGCAGGGCTCCAAGCACCACCTGCAGCAGCTGGAGCTGCTCTCAGCCTCTGATTTTTTTCATAGAGCAGCTACTTAAGAGTAATGCAACATTTGGTAGAAAGAGGTAGTCAGTTCTAGCAGCCAGCAAGCGGCACCCGCCTGGCACAGAGCCCAGGCCCAAAAGAGAAAATGCTTCATGTTAGTCATCCATCAGATGATGATACAATTAATGGCCTACACTGAAGGAAAAATGAGGTATTTTGCAATTCTTCTTCCCCCAAACACATACAATTCTAATAGAGAATGTAAAACGTGATTTGCTTGTAAAAGGAGTTGTAGGAGGTTAAGTCCATCACTCTGAATGCTAAAATCACATTTAGGTTTAACTAGTTTCACAGAGGATGCAGTAGAAGTTACAAAAAGGGAAACAAAATTAAGACAAATTACTGGTCAGTAACAGAATTTGCGACATACAGGGAAGCCTGCATTAGCCGTGCAGAAACACACTGCAGCCTGCTCTCCCGCTGCCGTCACCCCCGCTTCCACGGGCCGCATTGCCTCCCCCAGAACGCAGCCAGCCGTTCCCATAGGGAAGCAGGCGACTCGCCGTGATCCAAACACGTCCTGACAGCGCGAGTGCCCACGGGAGCGCCCAGCACTCCAAGCGCACCAGCTGTGCGTCGGGAAGCAAACAGGACCCTGGAAACAAACCCTGCTACAGCCGCGGCCGGTACCGACAGCACAGCTCAGCTCCAGCCCTGCATCACTCTGAAGAACACCCTCAAGAAGCTGAACTGTTTCATGCATCTTTGCCCCATTAACTTCCAGAAGAGCTTAGGGAGAAAAGAGTGTTTTAGGTACAAGAAGAGTTTATAAAAAAAATTAAGCTCAAATCATTTAGTAAAAGCACATATGGCTGGTCAGGCATATACCCAAACTGAAAAGTGGAGCATTTTAACCAGAAGAATGAGCAAATGGAGCAATCTCAGCAGAAATAAAGTTACTTGCTTTTAAGAGGAACCTTGTTACATATTTATTAGCTATGAGTGGTTACATATTTCATGCACTTGTCAGAGCACAGGACTGCACCACTCGCGTCCCTTCACCCCACTGCTCCCATCACGTTCTGCATCCCCTCCTACAAGCTCATTTGTGGCAGTTCCTCCAATACATTCATACCACATTACACTAAATAGCTGAGTTACTCATTGAATATACTCTGAAATGAAACAGAAATCATTTATAAGAAAACTTAAATATTTTATTTAAAAATATTCTATTATGTTCCTTGCTCCTCTTCAAATGCTTCCTGCATTTGGACTCCATCTTCTTCTGCAAGTGCAAAGCATAAAGTTAGCAAGAATATTAAAAACACCACTCCAGATTTCACACAAAATGACATGAAACAGAGTCGCAACACACTAGAGAAAGACCATGTACTTTGTCAAGCATTCCCCAGCATTAAATTGTTACAGACTTATTTCAGAAGTACATGGCACACATGTACCCCACATTTTTTTTTAATGGTGTTTGAACTTAAACTTTAACCACCTATAATATTCAGAAGAAAGGATTTATCTGGTGTTGCAGCACTGAAAGAGAAAAAAATACTACAAGAGAAAAAAAATGTAAGTTTGATATGAATCAAGATTAATCTAGGGAAATTCTCAGGCAGGATCTTTTCGATAAATCACTTAAGGTAATCACTGCCATAAAACTTTGTCAGGAACACTAGATACTCACTTGTTATCTAGGTCCCTCCACGTTTATCTGGACATCACGCTGGATGTGCTCATGCTCAGTTCCTGAACTAGAGAAGGTTCACAAGTTACATCTTTAATCATTTTGATTTTCTTTTGTACAAACACACTTCAACAGACTTCTGAGCCACTGCTATCAAGGTATCAAGGCAAGACTGAACCCTCTCCTACAGCTTAGTATGAGTATTAAATTCTACGATGTATCACATGTATTTACTAATAGCAATTTCTCAATATTCAACAACTCCGTTGCTTGGAGACTGAACATTAAATGCCCAAAGTCCTTTATTCCACCCGCTCAGAACAGATGAAGGGCTGAAAATTATGCTCACCTCCCATGGATTAGCACACTGGTTTCATTCAGCTTGCATCTTCACCTAAAGGATAACAACTGAAGTTATTATAATAATACACAGAAAACTCTGACCATTTCAAAACTAACTTAGAAGTAAGATTTTAAAATACATGGACTGATTAGTTATGAGGGGTAATTTACAAATTACTCCAAAATATTAGGTGAAAGAATAAGGGGCAGAAATAGGCTAGCCTAAACACTTGTAAAGAGGTGAAAGAATATGCAAGTAGTTGACTGAAGAATGGCACCTTGCCTGAGCACAAACCGTAAATCACCAGTCTGAGCACAATGAAGTTTGATTGCAGCCAGAGGTATACTATCCCTTATGTGAAGGTATGTAACAATTTTGTCAAGCTATTTATTTTACCCTGGTTTGTCTCCTGCGGTAATGCCCTCCTCCTTCCCCTTTTATGAGTGGAATGTCCCCAATCCCTAGAGGCCCTCAAGTTCAATGGTCCTAGAAGTGCTTCACAAGCCAAAGGAAGACACTACAGATTATCATTAACAGTCTGCTGCTTTTCCTCCAAGCAAGAGATTCTGAAGACCCACCCTTTTACACTATAGCTGGGCTGAGGGCAAACTGCAATGGTCAGCAACTAGGGATGCAGTAATGCAATGCTCTCTGCACACCTTTAGTGGGGAGGCAAATCGCACCATGGTCACAATATGATTTGGCCAGGTCAGGAAGGGAGAAGCTCAAGTTTAGTCTCAAACCCACCACCTGGGTTTTATCCTAGCCCTTGGGAGCAAGAAGGAGATAGAATACACATTTTGTTTTCTATGCCATAGCAACAAACACCATGCATAAGGGATACTATATCTTTGTGCATTTTTTCAACACTCTGGATCATCCACTTATAGCCACACTCCTCCCAACCTCCCCAGTTAGCTCTTCAGTACTGGTGTTCATAAGCAACATTTAGAGATGGGGTATTCACAGACCACTGCGGGATTGCACAGCCAAGTCCTAACTTGTCAATCATTATCTAGCAGCAATGACAGAAGTGGGAGAAGGCCAATCCTGCCTTTTTTTTTCTCTCCTTTTCCAGTAAGCAGCTATTTAATAACCCCACTAGCTGGTATGAAAAATCTGAAGCTAATCAGCTGGTTCCAAACTTGCTAGTAGTGGAAGAAGCCAAGTCATTACCCAGAACAGCATACTTTACTTTTTATGCCTCCTTTCCAACATACTTAGCCTCATTTAACATAATGTAACAGAACACTGGCCTTCCTGATCATGTCACTGCAGCTGGCAATGATTAACAGAGACATGCAACCCCATTACTGCTCAAGTCCTAAAACTACTCACAGGCCTCAGTGTTTGGCTATGGGGAAAACTGCAAGCAAATCAAGACTTTGTATATGCTTAATGTTACAGTAAAGCCCCCATTCACACTATGCTGTGCTCGCTCCTGACAGCACCAGTACCTGGATCGGAGGGCCTAACATATGTACGCATATGTATTCTGACACCACACTTCTGAGCTTCAGATTAACTTTTGAGAAAAAGTGTATTTCACAGAGAAAACCAAGATGAAACACAATGCAAGCACTTTAATGTCATTTCTTGTACCCACTTGTTTCAGACTGACTTAGAGCAGACATTGACTACTTGCTTTTAAGTCATCTACCACACCAAGTTTCATTGCTGCAAACAATCAAAGCTAATAGGAAACCCATGGTTCAGTCACAAATTGCCTGGTCTACGAGTGTCAAAAACCTGTTAGTCTGAGTATGTAGAACAAGGCAGATGTGCCAATAACCCCTCCACGACACTCTTGCAGGTAAAGTCACATAACCAGAGCACACTGGAAAAACTGGTGGTGCCTCAGCATTAGTTTCAAGATAACTAATAACTCATTTTTGCTATATGACAGTACACATACTGCCAGTTTTGTTACTGAATTCTATTCACAGGTAAGATTAAGCCATCACCGAAAAAAAAAAAAATGACTTTGTGACAAATGGTGTCAGTGCTGGACTAGCTAGAGTTCAGCTGCACTCACTGTGGTGTAACCAGAGACCTGTTGTTATGATCTTGAGGTTAAGGTGCAGATGCTAATTCAGGTTTTCAAAGACACATGAAAAGAAAGCTACAGCAGGGGCAAGACTGTCCAGTAGATCAACTGTTTACGGAGTCCTTTCTGGAATATAATACAGAAGTATCCAAAAATGGCAGTAGCACCAGAAACAAATATGCAAAGCAGAACTTTGCAGAATGACTGGAAAAACATGTTTTACCACCTCAAAATATATTAAGTATCAGACAAGAGCTAGATCAGGTGCTGAAGTAAGGGACCTTGAAATTCAGGTTCAAGAACTAATAAAAGAGCTAGAGATCAGCATATTTAGAAGTCTAGAAAAATAAGCATGTTAATCCTAAAACTACATTCAGTACTTCTATAATGAAGATTTTAGAATTACATCCTCAAAAGACTGATGAAAAATAAATTCAGCATTAACTACCAAGATGACTACTAGAGGCAGAAATATAGAAACTCTGTACTGTCAAAAAAGGCAGCTGAACGTATGACTGTCAGTCAATGATTAATTAAAACTGAAGTGTGCAATAAGCTCTATGAAACTCTTCTTGGGGATATTCATTTAAGCACTCATTCGTACGCTCTGAGAAACACTCAAATCAGTCTTGAAGCTACCTATTAGCAAGCTTTAAGTTACTATCCCACTTAGTTCACACGAGGCTAAAACACTGATTACCGATGCAGTTCCTGCTTAGCCAAGACTCTACAAAAGGAAGCACTGCGGATGGGTCATTTTGTCACTACAGAAAATTTCAACGGTCCTTTTCTAGGCACTAGTAACACCTACAAGTGAGTTAAGATCACACTCCCTCTTCCCCACAGAGCTCTAAGAGTATCTTGTTACAGTGTAACTAAGGAAAATGCACACAAGCCGAGTCAATATGTACAAAGGAATCGGGTCTGAACACTTATCTAAGAATCACAGTAAGTTGCTTATTGATTCTGAACAAGGCAAAGCTCAAAACCGAAAGCCACGCAGCTTTGATGTAAGCTCAGTATACAGGTATGAAGAGTGCTGCACTGTAATTCCACAGTCAGAAGTGTGATGTCAGAATACCCACAGTATAAGATTACACAGAAAGTCACCAAGTTATATTATATTGCTTGTTACCTACCTGTACGCAGTCGGCAATGAGAATCTTGGAGCAAGCAGGAATACTACATCCGGGTCCTAATGTCCATTGCCATTTGTGGTACTACGTTCCTCACAGTTATGAACTGCAGAAATGCTGGCTAAGTGCAGTTACGTAGCAGGCCACTAGTTTTAAGAGTAAATTGCAGTCTCAAAAACTCCAGCAAAAATTTGCTGCCACAGTAAATGGTTGCCAAGGAGAAGCCAAGAATTCTTTCTACCATAAAAATACCACAAAATCTCAAAAGCGGTTTCAGTTTCTCATCAGCTGAATATATAATTAGTGTGATGTCTACACCAAAAGATAAGATTCTGTATTAATTTATATATAAGAAAGTGTGAAGATAAAGATACCAGTTGCTACATGCTGCAGAGTTTAGAGATAACGTGTTAAAATGGGCTCAATTTTGTGAAAGCAAGCTAAATTGCAATAGCCAATGTCCTCCAAGTCCCGTAAAAAAAATGTTATGTGATCTAGACCATTCAAAAATGGGTCTGACCAACCCAGCACTTTGCCAAATAGTTAAAAAAATCAATTATAAATCTGATTTTATGAAAAAGACCAAAACCTCATAGGAACATACCAAAAGAACATAACTGTCTCACACCCCCATTTAACAACTTTATGAGATTTTAGAATTGGTATGTTTGCCAGCCACCACCTTTAAAAGGTCTTGAAATCAAGTTGGCTAGTTAATAATATACCTGTTTAATACATACAACTCAAAGCAGAACTTGTTTGTTTTATGAAATCTGCTTATACAGCTACCTGGCTAGATTTAACCAAACTTTCAAATGTTTTGAAAACTGCCAAATCTTTCGGTAGATTTACTAATCACAGTTTTGTAACTAGTCTATTTTTAATACCTCACAACATAGCTTACGTACAAACTGGGGTACCAAAAGACAACCTTTGTAAGGTACAAGGACATCAGCATCCTTCACTCTTCAAAGTTACAGAACTACGAAAGAACATACTTTAGGATATGCACCAGCATCTCTTTAATAAAGAATGACATGTAATCTGAAAAATAAACTGAAAAAATTAATGTAACGTTTACGTTCAGAATCCCCCATGTCAGACACCTCCACCTTTTGTGGGTGTCCCACGAACACCCTCCAGATAATATATGCATTATTTAATCCTACAAATGCAGCTGGACTGCTGATTTTTTAACTAAGCATCCAATATAAGGACTCCCCCATACTTGGTCTGCAGTTCAGAAACTGCCATTTCAGTTTCTCAAGTAGCAATTCATTGCGGTAGCAGGTTTATCTGCCCCCAGAGCTTTTCTGGGAAAATAGGAACATTCACCAAACCAGCTGAGTCGCTATTTTGTGCGCTTCATATTCAAAGTCAGCATTACCTGGTATCAACGGTATCAACATTTCACAACATGCTAATATTTTTACATTTAAAGAGTAACAGCACTTACAGTGAGTACTTCAAGAGGGATCATCTGCACTCTAAGATATTGCAAACTGACACTAATATTTTAACCACAGAAAATTTAACACAGAATTTAGAATTAGCCAATGCTTAACACAAGGAATGGAAAGATCTTCAGAAAATTAAAAGGTATTCACAGAACACTCAGCCGTTGGGGAATTGTGTGAAGGTACAGCCACACTACGTTTACCTACATCGTGCTAAGCAGGTTGAGGTATCCTGCAATAACACCAAGGCATTTTACACTGGGAAGTCAAGTTCCCAGCTTATTTGGTACTGTGCAATAAAAAATTAAAGTCACTACCTTATAGCAATGAGTCCAGAATACTTTGCAATTCTTCCGGGACTTAATGAAACTGACAGCAAGCTAACAAATTCATCCAATCTTCTACAAGAGAGCCTTAAAGGGAGTTTATTTGTACTGTGTAGTATTAACTATTAAACTCCATATTTGAATACTACTTTTGATGCATTTTCTCCAAACATCAATAATAAAGTAGCAATAACCATCGTGCAAGAATACTCATTTCTGTATTTTGCATACAGCTTTTTAGAATTTACCCACAAGCTACAAATTTTAAGACTAGTTTCTACAGACCCCTTAATAATACAATTGAATTCTGAACTATGCAAAGTAGTCCACTCAAATAGCATGAGGACATAAGCAAGTTAAAAGTATAAAATTAACAGATTCTCCTCTATTTGGTTTAAGTAACACTTCTGGTCTTTTCGCCAAGCAATTTTAGTTAAGTATACAATACGGAACAAGGCCAGATCCTGTAATCTCAGGCAGCTTAACAGCAGGTAAATATCACATTAACAATCCTTTAATTAGGAAGTCAGTCAATACAAGGCATTCTATGGATTCGTATTAAAATAACTATTTCTAGTCTTCTGCTTAAGTCTTTAGAAGAATTCAAGCAGTAAATGCCAAGGTGGTTAAGTGCTACTGTCCGACCACCCATTATCCATGGCTAAAATCTGAAATTCATTACAGGACTGCATCATCGCTTACAGTATAGCTTTCATCATGGTATCTTACAGCACTTTGCAAGATTTCCATTTGCTTCCTTATTGCAGCACGATTAATGCTCAAAGAACTGTACATACTGGAAAATTAGGCTACTATTCAAACCCATCTTAAACTAGAGGCAGAGGATTATGAGAGAAGATCTCAGTCTTCACTACTTTTCCACACCCTGGTCTAATTTGACCTCAGTTGCCAGACTCATTTGGTTTACTGCTGAAGGTGTGGTATTTAGCCTCATGTTTTTAACCACGAATGGCAAGAAGAATTACTACATTTAGTTTTCTATTTATTTGAAGCACAGTAAAAAAAAGTTGGTACACTTTGGGAATTCAGTGGCACAAGGTACACTGCCATCAAGTTAGGGACGTTATACATCAAAAAAACAGCTAAATTTGTCTTGAAACACTGCATTACATAATTAAATTGTACTTGCCCAAACAGACCACTTACAAATATTAGGTCAGTAAGTTTCTAACATCCATAAAAACGTAGCTTTCTTACTAAAATGCAAGAATTAAAAAGTTGGTGTCTAAACAAGACAGACAAAAACAAACTGGAATGAAACTACAGGTCACATCTAAAATCGGGGCTTTTTGTTTGGGCCTTCATATTCTTCTCTCCCTCTACCATATCCTGCTGGCGTTCCAGGCCCCATTCCTCTAGGACCCTGGCCACCCACAGGCCCCGCGCCTCCCTGCCCAAAGCGTTCAGGACGCTATTGGAACAGAATTAACAGTTCATTATATATGTAGTTGATGTCCATGTGTGTTAAGTATATATTTTTAGAAGGTTCCGTAGTCAAGGTTCGTCGATACAATCACCATTGAGCCGATCCACAGGTACCGGGAACATAGAAAGGAAAAAAGGGTAATTTAAAAATTAGTTTATTGTAATACATGCCTTGAGGTATGTTCCCACTTGATGCATTCTCATACATCTGTTACAAAGAACAGATCCTCCCTGCAGTGCTAGAAATGTAAGCATTAGTGCAGATGTGAATTAACAACTTTTCACATTGATCTCTAGCAATCGTCAACCAAGTTAATGCAAATAGCTTGCGAACTTCTCACCTTTAGTGCAGTTTAGCTTACATCACTGTCGTTTCCCAGTAAGCCTAGCCACAGACAGCAAGTTCAGGTCACTGAAGTATGAGCTGACATTCAGAAAATGTCACTGTAAACAGAATGCCTACTCACCAGTTAATGGCATGTGCTGCAATAGAGACCATGTGCTTTTCAAGATGGGGTTAAGACTACGGTCTGCTGACTAAGCTGCAGAGGCCTTAAGTAGTAATCAAAAGGGTGATTGTGAGCACTACTGGATTACAAGAAGAAAAAAATATGAAAAGCTAACGACCAGTGATTTACCTAACCAATGCAACAATTGCTGCATCAAAAAACTTGCATTTATTAAGTCCCATGTACTTCAGAACTGCTGCTGCATAATACACAAAATATGTTAAAAGAACTACATTTTTTCAGTGTTTCAAGCTGGAACTATGCACAAAGGCTTGTGCGCATCCAGTAATTATCTCCCTTCCCACCCCACTTTCATCACACGCTCTTGGAAAATTCACTAGAACCTTAGAACACTGAAAGGTTTCATATACTGAGACATAAAAGCTAGATTACCCTGCAATAAAGCAGAGACTCCAGATATCTTTACTAATACCTCTGTAATTGCATGTACTTCATTCAGTTACTGTATCAGTAGATGTGATCAGCATTTGATCTACAGAACTGACAAATTATAAAGTCAAAGATTGCTTTAAACTTTCAAGTCTTCCGCTACTGAGTAACAGAACAATGGTAGGTAGGTTCAGTTTGTTACAAAAGGTATCTGCAACTGCAGTAATTCACGCCTCCAAGCTCTTGGCTTCCAAAAATTAGCTTCCATCCTTCCGAGAAAGGAATTGCAGAAATATTACTTCATGAAAGCTTGTCTGCCTGCACTTTTTAAAGCTATCAGCTCAGTAACTGGGACAGCACCATGTAGCAGAGATCCCTGTCCTATGAAACTCAAGACAGTTAAGCCATCTTACTGTCACCCATTTTGACCATATCACGTTTTCAAGTCTACACAAGTTCAGCATGCACCTGATACCATGAGTTTCATAAGAAGAAAACACGTACACACCATTCACCACAGACTGCCTAGTTGTTCACTGGAAGCTTATGAACTGCTTACATATATCATCAGTAGATTATAGATATATTAAGGCCACCGGCACTGTCTACTGAATCAGTGATGCTCTGCAAAGTTATGACTCCAATGATATGGTTCTCATAAAAGCAGAAGATACAAGCTACTATGGTAGCTCACCACATTAAGCCAGAGGCCTAATCCCACCCAAAAATCATTACTTCAGCTTGTGCCACAGAGAATACACCCTTTATAAGGAGGGTGGAAGCACACTAGTCATCACAACCTGAACCAACAGATTTCCATCCTAGACATTAAGCATTTCTTTCATCTTTCAGTATTGCTTCAGTGTGATAACACCAAGCAGGTTCAAAGCCCTTTCACACATGTAGTGTGCCAAAAACGTACTGCTTGAAAACATACCTCTACTCAAGAGATATGCAGTACTTTAAGAAATTCTAAGTGTAGTCATGTCCAACAAGGAGGGAAAAACAAGAACATCATTCCTGTGTAAGATCATTCCTATCATTCCTCTGTAAGATAGGAATCACAAAATGGCTGCAGTCAAGGAGCATGGGAATACACTAAGGCTTAAAAAAAAAGCATTTCTGCTCTTCTATGGTGAACATGAGCATACAGAATAACCAATATGCTGGTTACCATTCATTACTTAATCTCCTGCTTAAATAGACATGAGTACAGATTTGGAATTTACAGCATATCCATACCAAAGTGCATCAACTCTATCTAGGCTTGGAAGGACCAAAACAAATGTAATGTTATACTCTGAAAGGAGAACAAAGGTCTCATCTGATCATACATACAGAATGTCAAATTACTTAACAATACATAATTATGCAATAGTTCTTAATTCTGCAATTTGTAAAGTCCTCTAACTGTATCAGAAATGCAATTTTACATTGTATTCTGAAACACTGATTTATGAAAAACCCTTCCAAGCCTAACTGTGATGCAGAAATTCCAAACACCAATAAAATCAGTTAACTGCAAATATGCTTAACAGCACATTTGAATTGGCTTGCAAACAACTTCCATAAGCTACCATAATGGTTAAGAACTAAACTAGCACTACGTATCACCAAACTAGTCCTTCACATTAAATACCTGACAAAGAAGTCAGCAATTAGAAAATAAGTTTACACAACCATCCAAATACCAGTAAAGAAACGCAATTCCCAACTGCAACATTTTCCTTGTGCTAAACTAAAGCCACCACAGGATACGTTACCATGTCACTTCCCATCATAGAACCACTCATGGCTGCTTGGCCAACTCCTGGATTAGCTTCATAACCTATGCCGCCACCACCTCCGAGAGGTGGAAATTTCTGGGCTGCAGAAGCATAAGGATCTAAGAGAGAAAAATATATAATCATATTCTGACAATTTCTAAGTTAATCACATAAAGTTGTTATTAAAAAATTCTTTACCTCCCATATTCATTGTGGTGGCACCACCCATTCTCATGTCTCTCTCTCTCTGTATAGAGGAAACAACCTTTAGTATGGGGAATCAATTAAAGAAATCCAATACCTTCCAGGAGATAAAGCAACTGTACAGCCAATTACTATTGTTTTACCTACATGCACCGAGAAATCACATTACCTAACGGAAGGGAAGCAAAATGCATTAAATCTTGAAAACATATCAAAAAACTGAAAAATCCCTGAACATGGTAATAAACAAGCCCGGAAATATCATGATTTCACTTACTGGATCCATGTAACCCATTCTACTATAATTCTCTTCCCTCTGTCTTCTCATTTGTTCTTCCATTTCTCGCTGACGTATCATCATTTCCTCTTCCCGTCTGCGACGCTCTTCCTCCTGCCTAATCATTGCAAAAGGCTGTTAAGTCTCATGAAAAACTAACACATTCAACATCCCATAAGCATCACTTACACTGTAAGAAACCACTTAGTATTCACCCTGGGTTCTACAAGCTACTGAATCCTAACACTTCAGAGGGACAAAAAGCTCAAATGCACAAAGTAAAACTGCCACTGCAGTTCAATTTCATATAAGCAAACCAAAACAGAAAAGGTGTAATTTAAAGATACACACAAAGAAAACAGTTGAAAATCGTACGAAAGTCAAACCAACCTCAGCTGAATTTCCTTGCGTTTCTGCATTTCCTGATTATGGAGTTCTTCCATACGCCTCAGCTCTTCCTGACGTCTCATAAGGTCTATAGAAATTAAACTTGTCAGAAGTTGTTTCTCAAGCTCACGTCTCAGCTTATAGCTGAAATGGATCCACCTCATTCACAGGAAGACAAGCACCTTCCTTCAGCATGTCTTTTCTGCACTATTTTAGGTAGCAATATTCTGCTTTAGTTTCTCAATTGCCTTTTAACTTAACTTACAAGGAGGGACGGATTTTATAGCAGGAATTTATTCATGAAGCCATGAGACATACACTTAAGCTAATGGAATAAAATTCAGAACCAATTACCTTGACGCAGGAGGTTTGCCTGATGTTCATGATAAGCATCTTCCATCTCACTTTCAAGTTTGTCCTTGGCATCTTTCATGTTTTTTGCCACTTGTTCTCTCTGCTGCTTTTCCATTTCATCTAAAGATTTCCACCTCTGGGAATATTCAAATTCAAAACTGCCAGGCTGAGCAAAACGGGGAGGAGTCTCTCTTTCCCTGCAGAAAGAATAATCTTCATTCAAGCTGCATAAAGCTGGAAACTGAAGGTCAATTTAAGATCACAAGCAGGACAGGAAGAATTACTAGGGAACATCAAAGGAACTCTAAATATTTTTCCAAACCATGTGATATATGGTTGCAACCATATCTTGCTGCAACACAACAGTGAAAAAGTCTCCCACATGGATTCAAACATTTAATATAAATTATTTGCTTCTTGTAGTCCTTGAAATAAGGGGAGTTCTAGATGACTGCTTCAGTAACAAATCTGTTCAGCTTCTGGTATCACTGCTTGTTTATCCTGCTCCTTTAAAATGTAAATTCTAAATACTCCACTATAAGCAACAGCCAGAGACAAAACACAGATGCTGTCAGAATTAAGTACAGCTATTCAGCAGCAACAAGCTTTTCAATTATGACTCACCCAAAGTCATCATTAAAAGGCCATTAACAATATTTTCTTTAAATCCCCTTAAAAAGTCGTTACTGCCTTTACAAGCCTTGTAAAGGAAGGGGAATCTAAGATTCAATAGCTGATGAAACAAAACTAGAAGAGCTTGAAATGGTTTATCCACTAGTATTTAAAAGTTAAAAAAAAATCCACACTACTTTCAAAGGCATTGTCTCAAAACTGTTTACCTTTCTGACTGCAGCAAATTTTGAACACTTCATTATACAAACAAGACTTTCGGGATCTTTCCCCTTTACTCCTTTTTGCAATGTGTAATATACATTTCTAGGACAAAGAGACTCAGTACAGAGCTTAACATGATACTAGCACTAGAGACTCCTATAGACCCAGACCTACCATTCCACTCTCATATTCACTAAGTCAAATTCAGGCTTTAGTTTTTAGTCATAGTACCACTTAAATGTTGTATTTTATTTTCCTTTTCATACAATTTGTACGAATTGAGTCCTTACAGAAGTATCAACATGGTATGTGCCTCATCTTTAAAGGAGGTAACACTTTTCAGTACTAGGTAAGCAGCGAGTTGGAAGTCCAATTTTCCAGAGCTGTATGGGCAGGTTTCTACATTTCCCGACAGAGAAATACTGTTACTGTGCTGGGTAATTATGCTTTACTGTTATTCTTTGCATTACAATGTAGAAACTATTTAATTCAAAGTAAACATACTAATCAAAAATAACATTTCACATATTAACGGACAGCAACTGTAAGAAAGTCAATTAGCTAAAAACAACAACTATAACCAAAACTAAGGACTGAGAAGTACTAGATTCTAAATTCAAGGCTTATTTCTGAATAATTGGTTCTTTCAAGTAGGAAAATATATTAGCAACTATTTGTCATCTTTATACCAAAGGATAGTGCCTACTTTTGATACATCGGATTCTTCTGAGCAAGCTTTTCTGGAAGACCGTCTTCATCATCCAGTTGCTCCAGCGGTTCTACAATAACCGGCCTGGGAGTGCTGAACAAAAAATATATATATATTCATTATATTTTCCAATTTAGACCTCCATTCTGAGAAGCAGTAAGGAAATGACAACTTCAGTTTAATACACCTAAGTTACTCGCAAAATCCTAAAGAAAAGCAGCACACTTACGTTGTCAACAAAAACACTCCTTCAGTACACCGTTCAAATGCTTTTCTTGCAGCTGGCTTTGATGCAAATTCAACAATGCCTTTCCCTGTTGATCTGCCTCGATCATCCACAATCACAACAGCTCTTTCCACTGGACCAAACTGGGAAAAAGCTTCTTCCAATAACTCGTTGGACACATAAGGTGAAAGATTACGCACTGAAAGAGCAGCAGCATGTGTGGCAAATCGGACACGGAGCTGTCGACCCCTCATGGGGGTATCGTCCAATTCTGCTTTTGCAATTTCTGCAAGAGCTCTGGATTCCTGGGGAAAGTTTAAGACCCGTTTTAGAGAAATTCAATTGCAATTTGCTATTTTGCGAGAATTAAACGCAGAAAAGGTCCGAAAAACCTACCAACTTAATGAAACCAAATCCTTTTCCCTTATTGATAAAAACCTCTCCCGGCTCCCCGTATTTGGCGAACAGTCTTTTGAAGTCCTCATCCGTGATATCGGCAGGCAAGTTGCCAACAAACAAGCGGCAACGCTGCGTGTAGGTCTTCTCCCCGGGCCGCCTCAGAAGGGACAGGTTTGCTTTGAAGCCCTAGGAGGGAAGAGAGCGGCTCGGGGCAGGGCCGGGGACCGCATCCCGGCCCGCGCGGGGAACGGGCGCGTCGCGCGGGGCCGCCCCGCGCGCTCCTCCCCTCAAGATGGCGGCGGAGGCGCGCGCGGCGCCGCCAGCCCGGCCGCAGCCGCCATCTTGTCGCTCGGGGCCG
>VWPW01008423.1:31527-66656 GCA_013389825.1 Crypturellus undulatus
CCCCCTCCCCCGCCCCCGGTGCTCCTCGTGCCGCGGCCTCGCGCGCACGTGCGGCCTCGATGCCGCCGCCACGGCCTCGCACCCGGCCCGAGCATCCCGCGCACCCCGGCGCCCGCTTCTCTGTGAGGCCTGGGTAGCCTCCCTCGTCCCTGTGCCACCACCTGTGGCAAAACTGAGGGAAATTACCTTATTTTAGCAGCGCTCAAGTGAATCGCGCGGCGTTTGGGCCTCCCTCCTGCAGGCATGTGGCTGTAGGCTGAGAACTTCGCGATAGGGAGGAGGCCAAGTGTGAACGTGAGGTTGTGTGGAAGGGCCCAGCATCCACTGCCAGCGCCTGAGCCATCCCTTCCTGCAGGGGTGAGGAGCTTCCCAGTGCTCAGCCTTGGGATCAGCGGGAGAACTGTCCGCACCTCGCTGCCCGTGGGTGAGAGAAGTTTCACTTGCTGCTTCATTTCAGGCAACGTGAAACTCTTTGCTGCTAAACACAAGAGTTGACTCTCAAGAGCGCAATTGGGGGAGCTGTTCACACATTGCTCAGCTGTTCTGCAATTACAGAAAAGAGCATTGTAGTCTTAAACCCACGTCTTTCAGACATTTGTACATCTGTGTACCTACGAGCAATCTCGAAGAGCTTTGTGGAGTTGCTCATAAATGTTACGTAAATTTCTAAGTCTCTGCAAGACCGAGATTGCAGCTAACTGTAGGGTGCTCAGAGAGAAGTGACTGAAGGCAGGACAGTAACTTAGGAAATCCTAAATAGAAGTTCAGTAGCAGCAATTAAAATGTTAGAAGATGTACAGAAGAACCATGAGGGCAGTCAAGCACTGGAACAGGTTGCCCAAAGAGCAAGCCCAGCCTCTGTCCTTGGTGGTTGTCATAAAGAGCCCGGATGAACCATGAACAACCTGGTGTGACTTTATAGCCAGCCTTGCCTTGAGACTCCCCTTAGGTCATTTCCACCCTGAGCTGTCTCATGATCTTAGTGTCTTCTTCAGTGGCATGAGGAGCAAAAAGGTTGTGCGTCGCCGGGATCATCATGCAGTAGATGCCGAGTCCAGCCGGCTCGGCTCCCACGGCGCGTCATGGACAGCATCACACGTGCTGTTGTCCTTGGCTTTAATTTGGGTGTAATGTCACTGTCTTGAACAGTTCACATTTTAAACAGAATGGTCAACCGTACTGTCAATCTGTTGAATCAGGCAGGACGATTAGTGCTGTTCAGTGCTACCTGATGAAATTTGAGATTTGGGCTTGTGGAAGTTGGTCTGATGTGAATAGATAAGTAGATGGGTGCCTGTAGGAATATAACATCTCTTTTTGAAAGATTTTTAATTTTGCCTAGTTCTTCGTGTTTATTTGTTTATTTTTGAAGACTTGCAGTAATTTATTTATTTTTGTTACCATATTTGCTCTCTATTTTAGGTATATGTTTTAAAATTTAATTTTAAAATAGATTGAAGTATTAGAAGGGTTATATATAAAAATTATCTGCAGTGTTCTTTTCAAAAATCCAAAAGCAAAATCGTAGATATGGAGTACTGGAATGGCCTAAATTTTGAAGATAGTCATAAAGTCATAGAGAACAACAACAAGAGATCCATCTTTGAGTCTTTTCTGTGCCCTGACAGTACTGTCATTAACCTGTTAATGACAGTATTTAAAAAGTGTTTTTAGAATCTGTAGTCTGTATACTCTGGAGAGGCTTTAGCAGCTTGGAACAGATAAGTTTTAAAGTGTATCTAATACCTCTGAAGTTTCTAGGGAAAAATGTATGATGCTCAGCTGCCATTATAACTAAAGCTCTTTTTCTATCTCATCAAACTTTATGGAATAAAAATTAACCATCTATCTCAAAACTATAACTTAAATTTCACATTTGCTCTTTTTCCCCCAGTTATTCTGAATGTTTGATGATCGGTCCAGATTCTGAAAAATATTTAAATTTCTCTTAAGACCTTGGAGAAGTTCATCCAAGACTCCCTCCCAGCCGCTAGCACAGGAGAGCGCTGCACCAGGTACAGGAGCACTGGGCACTTCTGCACGACAAAAAGGGCAATGGGGCCTCGTGGTGCTGGTCCGCCTGCCAGTGCTGAAATGGTCCTCACATATGTGCTGTGCTGCACGTGAGAAACGTGGGACCAGTTGTGGTTGATTCTTGTTTTGCTGTCCTAGCAACACGCGGGGAAAGAGTTTAGAAATTTCCCATTTTCTCATCTTCACACCCATAGCTGCACCCATGGAAGAGTTGTCTGTCCGTTCTAGCTGAGGTTATCTGGGTTCTTTCTCAGCAGTGAAGGAGATGGAGATCTCTGAAAGATCATCTGTGCGTGCTAGGGCAGCATGGGTTGCGTTCTGAAGTGCCTCCCCATTTCCACTGAAGAGAGAAGAAACCTGGCCAACTGGCCTATCAAACTAATATTTAGTGAAAAGAAGACATGGGTCAGTATTTCTTTTAATTCCTCCCTGTGATAGGTGTTTGTTCCTTTGCAGGCACTTTGATCTTGTGCAAAATCTTGTTTGCTTAGGGAACAGGGCAGTTCTCAAGTGCTCTAGGACACAATGGTGGGAGCTGGGCAGAGAGCTCTGACCATGCAGGAGCAGTGCTTTCTCTGCCTGTTTTTCCATGTGTCCAGGCATTTCATTCTGAAGAGCCTTGGATACCTGTAATAATACCTGCAAAGAAGCTGCCCATTCTAAGAACTCCTTATTCATAGGAAAAAAGAGAAAGGAGAAGCCATCCATGGCAAGAGCTACAAACAGGACTGGAATTGCAGACATCTGAAAGAGAGAAATAGCAATTTTTATAGGAGCAGGGAAGGAGAAAATCACAGGATAGTTCAGGAGCCTTGAAGAGAAGTGGAACAGGTGAAAAAGAAACTAGTGAGGAGGATACTTTGAAGAATACCATAGAACACGCGATTGGTTTTATTTAAGGACCGAAACACTGAAGCAGAGGAAGCTGCATATACATACAGGCTCCTGCTTTCACCAGCAATTGTTGCTGGCATGTAACTTCTATGGGAAGGGGAAAACCTTGCAATACCCGATGGTAGATAACGTATAAACCGACCCATAGAGGAGGGCTGAGACTCCCTGCTGTGCTTATCAGCAAGCAGAAGGTGCTGCCTTTGTCAGTTTTCCTGACTTGCATGCAAAGCCATCTTGGAGCTTGTTGCCTTTATTGGAAGGCAGATTATAATGAAGAGTGGACAGCTTGGGATTTATGCATTTATCACTTTCTTTAAAGATTAATTTGCTAAGAATAACATAACTATTAGCAAAACAATGACTTAGATGGCTAATTGAGTAAATGAGTCTTTCCTTGGTTGTAGAGTTCTGGTGTTCCAGCTCCAGGTTGTTGCCTTCGTTGGTTTTTACTTGTATTACGTGCACTGTTTTCACCTTAAGGGACATGATGACTTTCTATTAATGACAGACTCAACTTCTGAGTTAAATGGAATTAAGGGGATTTTGTGCTTTGCAGCACATAATCTTCTAAATAAATTATAGCTACTCTTTTGAAAGCTTTGGCCAAAATACTTAAGTGTGTGTTTGTAATCTGGGAAATACTGTCCTTCTTGTGGGATGATAAAATAGGTAACTAAAGTGGAATATTTGGTTTGGAATAATTACTTGCTGGATATGACATCAGAAGCACATACTGTTTTGATGCGGACACTAGTCTGATTTTGGTGTTTTTTTTTTTTAATATGCGTGTAACTTTGTTTACTTCAGTTTTTTTTTCTCATTTATGCAGTGAGAATAAGAATTACCCTAATCTCAGTCCATTTAGAGATTTAGTGTAACCAGTCTCCTAGTGTCAAGGATTGTTTGTGTAAAGCTTTAAGCAGAATGAGAGCTCAGCACATAGCTGGGGAGGAGGATTGGGAGGAAGAAGTCATGCTTTCTTTTCAAGAAAGCCTTACGCATGATTTCTTGCTTTGCTTTATTTCTGTATTTCCCAGAAATGTCAAAAAAAAGAGGGATAGGAAGGAGTAACCTTATGTGCTGAATTACTTGCTAGTATTCTACATATGTAAATATAAAATATCATCAGCACATGCCTTAATCTTACTATCTGAAACTTAAAAACTTAAGATGCAGGGACAACGTGTAATTGTATTTCTTGAGCCCTAAGCATCAGAAAAATGTCTGCCTTTGTCTTTTTGCATGTATGGATGGCTGTTTGGCTTTGCCTTTAAATTCCCCCATCAGAGCATGATCTACTTACACTAAAGCAGTGATTGCAACTAAAACCCAGGCGGTCTGGAAAACCCAAATGTTCCTCCTGGAGCCCAAAGGCCGGAGCTGGCCCAAGCCGCGCCGTTGCCGGCCCGGCAGCCACTCGCTCCATGGCCATCCCGCCAGGCCGGAGCCCAGCCGGCCGGGGCGGCTAGGGGGCTCTGCAGGCCGGCTCCGGCTGCGGCTCCGCGCGCCAGCTCTATGGCTCGCCTGACCCCGCCGGGTTCTCTTCCTGCCGCAGCGGTTCTTTTCCTGTAGCAGGTATCGGCAGCAGCCCGGCTCTTTGTTACCCTCTGCTCCTGCTTCCCTAGGTGCTTCCAAGGTAGGGGACGCGCGGCTCCGGCTGCTGCGCTGCACCAGCAGCTCCGGGAAGGAGCCGCCGCTGCATCCCGCTCCGTTCCCTCCCGGAGAGGTGCAGCGCAGCCGGCTGCCCGCCCGGCATCTCTGCTAGAGATGGCATAGGGATGTCATGTGTAAAAGGTCAGGGGACGCTTCCTGATCGCATTGCACCTGGTTCGAGAATAGGAATTAAAAACCAAATTACTTTAAATGTACATATATATATACATATACATATATATATATATACACACATATGCCTTAGGAGTTTATGAAATTCTGCAGTGGGGGTGTATGCAGCGCTCTGTAGGTGCGAGGGAGCTGTACAGACAACAAACTGAGAAAATCTCTGTGTCTTTGGTTTTTTTTTGAATTGCATTATTCGTAACATCTCTGTTTCTTCTCCACAGTTTGCTTTTGGATGCACTAAAACCTAAGATCAGACTCCAAAAGGCTTGCTAGAAAGATATGTGCTTGTGTGTGTTGTTGATTTTTTTTTTTTTTTTGAGTAGTTCTTTAATTTGCATAGAAAACAATATTGTAGCCACAGGGCAGCTTCTGCCTTTATATTGCACAATAATAAATTATTGTTTGGTTTATGGGTGCTATGGCAACTTTGAATCACATTGTAGTATTGAACAGGTTTTTTAGTTATTGCAAATCAGCACATTATATTAAACCATAAACCGTGTCCTTCTGTAACCCGCTCCAAGCAAATAAGGGGTGAGTACTGTGGATGTGACAATTTTCCCTGGTGTCTAGTGTGTAATTAGAACAAAATTTAGCAATGTACCTAGCAGAATATTTTTTATAAAACAGTTCTGGTTTTCTATTTGTAAAAATAGTTGATTTAAAGCAAACTCATTGTGAAATTTATTTTAGCAACAATAATTTCATTGAAGATTTTGTTGCCCCAGATACTAAAGCCTGATATTTTTCTTTTTAAGTTTCCACGTCCAGAAATACCTAACAATTTACCACTGTTTTTCCATTATTGTATTGTTTGTTTATTTATTTGTTACAACCTGAATAGGCAAAAGATTCTTTTGTGCACTATTCTAGCTAGTGAGAAAGAATCACTAGAAAACATATGTTCTAAACCATTGCATTTTGCTAATTCCATATTTCAGCTGTTTTCTTCTGAAAACTTAGGGCATGTTTACTATTTTAAAAACACTGATTATCGTTAAATTCATCTCTGGCAAAATATTAGCCAAATTGTTTAAATGAATATGTTATGAAGTATAATAATCAGGTGTTTTGTTTTAAAACTAGAAGTGTGTTTGAGGGCTGTTTTGGGATTTTCAGGCCTTGAGTATTTAACACAAGACTTGTCATTGTACGGTGACCTGGGACTTAACCTGTGCTGTGAAGGTGCCTCTTCCTAGATCTATCTCAGAGGACCTGTAGGAAATTCTGCTTTATGAATCAGTTACACGTTTGCCTCTAGAGTACTTTTGTTCCTTTCTAAACATCACATCTTAAAAAATTAGAGCAGAAGAAATGAAAGGAATTAAGAATGGATCACAACTACTCAGAGGAGCAAATATTAGGACTGGTAAGACAGGGATCTGCAAGGTAACTTTATCTAAATGTAATAATAGAATAATGTGGAAGTAGTTAATTTGGCATTATTACTTATATTTCTGCTTCTTAATACAAGACCATATTCTGGTGAGCGCCAACTCATTTAAAACTTACAGAAGGTGATAAAATTTTTCTTAATATATGAAAATTCCTCCTGAGTGGTGTTAATACGATCTTAGTAGGATTCAAGAATGGAGTAGAATGTATATAAATGGCGAGAATAGCCCACACTATTTTGGAAAAACCATAGAAGCATACAAATGTACGCTTCATACAAGCGTAACATAGGGGAAAATAACATTTGTAAAATAAACACAATTAAATGCCTATCCTGAAACCTTCTAAAAGGAAGAAAATTGATCGAGATCTAAAGGTTCCAAGGCAAACACATCACGTACTATTTTCATAGCCTCACAAAAGAAAGAGGAACAAAATCCCAAATAGTTTTTTTCTTTTCCCTAGGATGTCCTTGTGGTTGGGAAGTGTCTTGGATTCCTTCCAAGTAGATTGTAAGTGTTGTCCAAAATATTTATGGTAGTGCCTAATACCCACTTGCAGTTGGCCCCTTGTGCCAAGTTAAACCTTGCATTTCTTAGAATGAAACGCAGAGATCCACACAGCAAAATGTCATCTTCTCCTAATAACTAGATTTCTGTTTTGTCACCTATTAATAAATCTTTTATTAGTTCCAGAGGAGGAGGAGGAAAGCCTACTTTGGGGCATATAAAGTGCCCAGGGTTGTGATAGAACTTGGAACACTTCCCTGGAGGTATTCAGCATCTCAAATGAGTCAAAGACTTACTTTGATCTAAATTTACTTCAACAAAAACATTATCTAATGCTTCATGTGCACTGAAAACTTCTGCCGTCCTACCAGCAAGAAAAGGATAAAAGAAGTTCAACATGGGGAAAAATATGTCAGCTATTGCATGTTCATACAGAGGGCTTCGTACTCTGATGTTATAATCAAATGACAGCAAGTTCCCTTTACTGTTATTATACAGAAACTGTACATCCCCACACTTTTTGTTCTCTACATCTTAACACTAAATACGACCAAAATTTATGGGATTAATTTTACACTAGTGTAAACTTAGTAGGTTACATGCAGACTTGTAGAGCAACATTAAACTTGCATCTACTGAGGCCCTCCTAGTATCATTATAGCAGTTAGAGAACTCGGGCCTTGCAGACCTTCCTGGAAGGTGGTTGCTTGCTCTTTTTTCCCCTCTAGATAATTACAATTGATGTGGCTTTTCCAGCCACAACTGTCTCTGCTCACAGAAACTGGCAAGTTTTGGTTTTAAAGTGCAGTATTGAGTTGTCTTGAAATTCACGGTGCTGGACAGGGCCTCCCTAGAACTGAGTTCCACATTTGTCAAGTGGAGTCGAAGGAGCTCCCTCCCTGTTCCGGATTTGTAGGAGATGTTGGGTGGAGACCAATGGATCCTCTCTGCCATCAGCTGCATCCTAGGACAGTTTGCTGTCATCCTGGTCCACTAAGGAGCTGAGGGTTCCCATTGCAATCCTGTGGCATCCCCAGTTTATCAACTCAATGACTTGGGTTCAAAGAAAATAGAGATTATCCCTTTGTTTTCAAATCCCATTACTTTCCTTAAGATGGCTTAAGAATTGATGTGTGAGCAGGATCTACCAGAAGAGTTAGAGCTGGAGGTGCAGAGGAAGGAGAGATGACTGAAATGAGCTACTGTTATCTTTTAGCATCAGGGTAGCCCACATCAGTGAAAATGGTGTGCATTGGTGTTTGTAATGGTTAGATGAAATGAAAGCTTGCACAGAGAAGAGGGCAGAATGCTTTTGGTGTGGGATCCATCATCTTGACCTGATAGAAATATCTCCTGTTGAAGTGGAAGTTTTGACATTTCCTTCCCTTTCTCTCACCTTTTCTGGATAGCAGTACTAATTTTAAACCTTGATTGTGTGCTTTTTCTACATACTTCTAAACTTCTTAGGATAAATGACACTTCTTAGTAAGGTAACAGTCTCAATTCACAGAATTTTGCTTGGACAGGAAAGGATGGAGGAGGAATTGTGATTTTTTTATGATTTTGGTTTTGGTAGGATACATTTTAACAATGTACATCTCAACTGAGCAAGATAATGATATAGTGCTTTCCTCTTTACAGTTTGAAGATAAATCTGATGCAGTATTTGATATTACAGAAAAATGTAAGTATTTTTATTTATATATGGTCATAGCTCAGTTAAACACCACTTAGGCATATCACTGCTGTCAAAAAGGCTGTTTTACTCTTCTCCCAGCCCTTGCTTTCATTCCTTCTCTCCACTGTCTTCTCATGAAATGAGTTAAAAATAGTGCCCTTTCTTCCTGCATTAGTTTTACTAGGTTCGGTCTCTCTTTCACCCTGTGGTGAATAGGGCAGAAATGCCTCTTGTGTCAACAGCATTTTATCAGTGATGGTGGCCCAAGAAGACTTAAAAGGGTCCAAGAAATTGTGGCTTTAGACAGATTAGCAAAGGACATTTGTACATGTGTTTTGTTACCTGTAAAGTCTATGACTTAGGTGACCGTTGCCAATATTTTTTTTTTCTTCCTAGGTGGTGAAATCCTGGATGCAGAAATGTCTGAGGACACTGACCACGACTTAGCACCTGCCCTCGACAGCATATCTTACGGAGTACAGAATCGAGCAGGATCGGAAAACTCGCTGCTGGATGATGATGATGACGATTTCTTTCTGAACTCGGGGGATCTTACAGGCATACCTGTTGTTGGGAGTGACAATGAAGATGATCAAAATTTCACTCCAAAAGACACTCTTCCTTCCTCAATTCATGCTGAAGACCATTTGGAAGAGGGCAAGAGAGTTACAGAACACGAATTGGACAGTGAAAAAGAAATTCATATTCAAAATGCAATCCAAAAGGATCTTTCTTCTCCATACGAAAAGGGCCCTGTGTTTAAATCACTTCGAAAAGATTTTAGCATAACAAGAGATAATGGCAAAGAGACTTTTTCCACAAAGGACAAAAATAGAGAAGGACATTTTCAAGAACGTGAAAAACGGTTGGAAAAAATTCCTAAAGATATGGATTCTAGATTGAAAAGCAGTTTTCTTGACAAAGCAGGTAACTTCACATCGTAGACCCAGCTACCCAGGAAAGAGGAAACAGCAAAGTAGATAGAAATTAGTGATAGAGCTAGTTGCTGAACATCTCATCTTGGCAAAGATAATATGCCTGGTGATATGTAGGGAAGCATTTTATTAAGAACCCTAAAATATAGTGAATTCTCTATTAAGCCTGGGGTGCTCATCCTCCACAGCTCGTGTCAAAGCCTCACCATATCCTTTATTGTGGTGTTTCACTAAACCAGGCCAGGTGACACTTGAAACTTCCTTATGTTCCTCTGGCACTTTTTTATAGATCTTGTAATTCCTTAAAAGAAAGATGATGAAGTTTAGTTTAAACTGGTGATCAAGAAAGATTTCTTTAGAGCAGAGCACCAGTACTTAGTATGTGTATTTAAAGCCCTATACATTTCAGAGTGGCATCAGGGAAAGGATTACAAGAAATTTATTAGTGTCTGCAGGAAGAAAGCCAGGGAGTAACCTGAGATCCACTTTTCCTGGGAGGCTCTCCTTTTTCCTGAGATACTTGTTTCTTGGACTTTGTCCAGCCAACACAGAGGGAAGCAAAGCTGCCCATAATCCGCTTCTCATTTGATGGAGCCTGAAGGACACCCCGTAGTCTTGCTGCCCACATACATTTTTTGATTTCCCAAGCTCTGATAGTTACAGTAGAACAATAAATGAGTTAGAAGAAGTAACTAGGCTAGAATGTGGGATTTAATTTTATTCAGAATACTGGAGAGATGGAGGGAAGGATGGATAGTGAGAAGCTCCTCTCTGTTTATTGAAATTCACAGCTTACAAAATTTAAATACTAGAATTGTGTGCTTCATGACAGCATCTTAAATTCAGTGCTTCCACTTCCCACAGATGATAGAGAAGCAATACGGAGACTTTTAAAATAAAAAGGAGTTAAAGATGTTATAGTCAGGTGGAAATAAAGTACAGAATATTCCTGTGCAAAAGTATATTTCAGAAAATTGCAATCATAAGACTGTGGCTGAAAGCTGTGCAACCTCAAAGAGAATAGTCAGTAACTGGAACAGCCATACTAAATGCTAATAGTCTTTCTGTTTAGTAACATATCCAGTAATTGTCAATATATTAAAAGATAATATGCTAAAAAGAAGCAACTTATATCATTGGTAAGTTATTGTTCCCTGAGAGGAGGGGAAGAGGCGAAAGATCAGAACAACAAGGAAAAGAATGGAATTTGTTGCTTGGAAAAAAGATATTTTCTGATTTAAATGTAGAAACATGGTAGAATTCAGAACTCGTTGGGGTGTAGGAAGTTCCAAGTAAACAATTCTGCTTCAGAGTTTTACAGCCACTTCGCTGGAATAGGAAAATAATGAGCCTGCAGAGTAATAAAGTTGTCAGCTCTTTTTGAACCTTACCTTCTTGTTTGCAGGGAAGAGAAAGGGTGTTGTTTAATACTCTGAGGTGCTGACAGACTATGGGGTTGGGGATTAGTATGAGACTCTAGATAGTTTTAAAGGAAATTCTTTGGAATCTGTATTCATTTATA
The DNA here is from genome assembly GCA_013389825.1 of Crypturellus undulatus. Taxonomy (NCBI): domain Eukaryota; kingdom Metazoa; phylum Chordata; class Aves; order Tinamiformes; family Tinamidae; genus Crypturellus; species Crypturellus undulatus. The sequence goes on from VWPW01008423.1 coordinate 42,337, forward strand.
TTTAATGTATATGTTTTCCTCAGTTCATAATCAAGTAGAAGAAACATTACGGACGCAGTTAGCGCCACAAACTCCAGAAACTAACTTCAGGGTAAGCTATAGATCTTTCAAACACTTTTGCAAGTGTAGCAATATACTTGGAATAATTCAAAATACTTATTTTATATTTGAGTGTAAATCTGAGAATCAAGAAAACTGATCTTCTGACTCTTAGACATCTTTGCTACTTAAACAGTCTGCATATAATTTTGTAAAAATTTGCTGACCCTCTCTTTGGATAGAGGATTCTTTTGATGACCACTTCCAGACAGTGACTGGTGAGCCGAATCTAGACCTGGATGCATCCATCTGACCTGCTGCCTTTTTTTCCAGATGAGACAGGGAACAGCTGTATCAACAACAAACTGTCCAAACAACCGAGTGCCCCTGACAACCAACCTAGAGAGCTGGGTGGCTTCTGCTTTGTCCAAAGGAGTGGAAAAGATTGGGGGTGGGTGGCAAAGGGTGCTGCCCTTCATTTCTCCCACCTTCCAGTAGCAGGACCCATTTCTCTTGGTCTGCAACAGAAACTCCCCCTCGGCAGCAGCCCAACTCTTTATGGCAGATGCAGGAGGGTGAATTCTTTTTCATATTATTGTTTCAGGAGTCTAGCTACCTATTTTCTAGTAAGGAATCTATTGGACAAGAGCTGGGGAATTCCTTTGCACGAAATATTAGAATTAAGGAGGAGCCTTTGGATGACGAATATGATAAAGCTATGGCCCCACAGCAGGGACTATTAGACAAAATTAAAGATGAACCTGATAATTCTGAGGTAAGTTTCCCCTTGCATTTCTCATTTTGGTCTGACAAGTGACCGCATAAGCTGGACAGAAATTCAGCATTTTGTTTGGTTTATTGCCCAAAATTTAACTTGAAGAATATAGTTTAGTAGAAGGCTTTTTTCCCTCTTATACTACTGTGAAACCCCAAACCCCAGTTTTTTGATATCATATTACCATGTCACTGAAAATGTTATGCTTTTCAGTTAGAGACAAAACAGACTTCTCTGAAAGTCTCATTATTGAATCTGTGGCAATATAGACACTTTATTTCAACTCATTCTTTTTAGAAAATTAATTCATGCATTGCTGAATATTTTGTGAGAGGTCCCAGTTAAGACCTATGTGGTTGGAAAGGACTGTTCCTCTTCCTTCCTAAAGGTTATCTTTGCAAACACAGTGGTTAGCTTTTGTTTGGTTTTACAGTTAATACATGCAGGTCTTAACAAAATATTTAAATACATGCAGGTCACTGAAGGAAATTTAAACATTTAAATTTAAACATGACTTTCTCATTTGAGACTATTTTTTTTTATGGTGATAAAGATAAGAGTCCAATGATTCAAAATGAAGAATGACCTGTTGGATTGGATGGTGCTGGGACAAGGTTCCTTGAGTTCTAACCTTCCTCTGCTTCTGGTTTGCTTTGTGATCCCAAGGAAATCATCCCTGTTTCAGTTCCTGTCTCCTCCCTCCTAATATTTGGGTTTCATGCCAAAATTGCAAGATACTGTAGATTTTTGGCACAGTATGAATTGTAGTGCTGAACTGTTCGGTTTGGTCATGTGAATAGAGGTGATGTATCTATCCTACCCTTGGGCTTTCAAAGTGAGGAGTACAGTCCTAAGCTAAGTGTTTAGAGTCTCTTTCTACTCAGTTAAAAGTAAGTAAGGCCTCACAAAGCTGATTCATCCCACTTGCCTTGACACTGAAGCCTTGAAATTCTCATTCAGGCATTAGTTTTTATAGTACTGTTCTATGTATTTTGGTACTATTTTCTCTTTTTTTGGGCCAATCTTCTCTCCCCTCACCACAAACTGAAAAAAAAAAAGGTAAAATGGGTATTGAAAACCATTCAGATTTCACTGCCCTAGTTTGTTCAGTGTCATGAGGTTGTTTTTATTTTTCCTTAAATACATATAATGTCAAATTGTATGTGGGTGAGTTAAACCTGTCTATTTTTTTGCCCTCCAAGATGGTATCTGGTATGTGGATTTGTGTGGAGTGCAATGCAGTATGTCTGTGATTATCAAATATATTGATGAGTAAAAGTGAAGGCCTGGGGAGTTAAAATCAAATACCTTATTGTTCAAAATACTCATTCCTTTGAGTAAAATCCTGTAGTTATCACCTCTCCCTTATACTGGAAAAGTATGAGAACTGTTCATTTTAATTTTACTTTCAATTAGAATTAGTATTTTGTTTTGGTTTTCATGCATTTCTTGCTATAACCCATAGTTGGAGCTGGAGCTTCTTGGCTTCCAGCGCTTTCAGCTCTTTCACAACTGTGAAACTACACTTGGGGACTCCTGGTTGATGTCAGGATTCGGTTCTATTTCTATTCCTGGTATTGACTAGGATACAGTTTTTAAATTGTAACACACAGTTTAAAACTGTCTTACTGGAGATTTGAGTGCTTCAATCTGATAGTTTATTTGGTGAACCAAATAAACGGGGAAACCTCTCGAGAAGTAATTTGGTTGTCTTAGTACAGAAACTTGTAATTTTCCCAAATGAGTAACAGAATGTTAAATTTTAGCAGATATTATGTGCAGGTGACAGTGTATTTTAAGAGGTGGTTTAAGCTGAGGGAGCATTCACTGCCACTGAAAAGTGAGAATTTATTTTAGCCCGGGGATGCTGAACTGACTTACCTTGCAGTCACAGCAGCTGTTCATTTACCGCAGTCATAGTATGACACCATACCCTGACTGTTCTCAAATAGCTGCAAGTAGGTTAAGTCTTACTGCTCTGTAGTTCCAAGGGATTATTGGTTTTGACCTATTAAGATGTAAATATGGACTGTTAGAAGCTACTTCATGGTTCGGATTTCTGGAGAAAGCGCGAGCAGGAAGCGCGGTGTCAAAGTATGAATAGCTGCTGTGAGCAAGCTAGTGATTTATAGTATGTCAACTATTCCACGAGCAACTGCCTGCGGGGAGTTCCGTGTTCTGTGGTTAATGCAAGGCCTTTGCGCTCTCGCTGAGGCCAGTCTAAGCGAGGACTGTTGGAGTCTGCCCGTAGCAATGCCAGCTTCACACAGCTGCTTCGAGGAACTAGCCGGGTCAAGCGCACAAGCAAACCGACTGCAATAAAAACAAGGACGTTTCGGCTGACTTGACTCCGTCAGCCAGTTCAGCATCAGGACCCATAACAGATCTCGGGGCAGAATTGTGGATGTCCCATTTTAAAACTTCTTAATCTGCCATGAAGGTTCACCTTAGGCTCCTCCAAGGTACTGAAGTAAATGAAGTACAGAATACTTCTAGGTCTTAGGCTCTATCTTGTTGTTACTGTCCATACATTTGAAAATAAAACTTTTTTCACCAAGTAAGGATAAAGACTGCAAACAGTAAAGCACCTCTGGATGGAAGGTTCTTTGTAAATAGAAAGCAGGGATTTTTTTTTAAGTTTTGCCTACACCAAATTCAAAAGAGTATGGAGTGCAACTGGAAAGGGGAATGCATCGTGCAGGTGCTTTTCCACATGTCTCTTGGTTGTACACTGCAAACTTCGGAGCAGGTTGTATGTGCTACCGCAGCACAGCAACTTCTGCAAGCCTGGTCCGTGGAAAAGACTTAGAAGATTCATTCTTGCTTTCCTGGACCTTAGATTCAGTACAGCATTATGAAAGAATGGAAATCGTGTAACCTGTTATTACATGTATGTATTTGTTCTCCTTTTCCTTTCCCTTTGTTTTAGGAGTACGGCCAACAGCCAAAAACTCAGGAAGGGGAGCTGAAAATCAGTGCTGTATTTTCAGTCAGTGGCAGTCCTCTTGGTAAGGAATAGGCAAGACTAACTTTATTTAAATCTATAAAATATATCACTTTTGCAAATGGTCTTGCAGAGGAGTCTGCATTTCATTTGTTATGTATAAGCCCAGTAGAAGAAAAGAACTAGTCTGGGTTAGAGACGATGAAATCCAGCAATTGTAAAATACTCACATTTTTGAAGCAAAGGAGAATTGATTTTGAAAGGGGTCTTAAAAGCACAGTAGTAATTTCAGCAGTTGTTGATGCCATCTCTTCTGCAGAAAGCCAGTGCAGGACATGTATTTGTAGAGATTTATTTTGCTTTTTAATACTCCCTCAGATCCTGACAGTCTAAAGCAAGTCATAGGCTTGTGCTTGGCCCTTGCACAACAGTGAATGATTTGCAATATATATATAACAGTTACTCAGTGTTTTCTCTTGTTATTTTTTTTTAGCTCCACAGTTGTCGTCAGGTTTCCAGCCTGCTGCGGCATCCTCTGGCATGAGTAAAATGCTTCCTTCAGTTCCAGCCACAGCTGTTCGGGTTTCCTGTTCTGGTTGTAAAAAAATCCTCCAGAAGGGGCAAACTGCATACCAGAGAAAAGGCTCTACTCAGCTCTTCTGCTCCGCACTGTGCCTCACTGGATACACTGTTCCAGCTTCTCGCCCACCAGCTTCTACCAAGAAAACGTGCTCAAGCTGCTCAAAGTAGGACACTATTTTAACTTGCTCTAGTAATAATTGATATTCAAGCAAATAATGAAAGGTTTCAATTATTTTCTCATACAACATGCTGTTTTTCTAATGCGTACGTCTTTTGTTGAGCTTCCCTGCAAAAGATTCTGGCTGATACTGTTATTTGTTGGCCTGTCTACAAATAATACTTTGAGTACTATTTCATAAATTGGATTTTGCATACACATAGATTTTCCTGGCAGGAAAAGTTAAAAAAGAACTCAGGTACCTTGATCATCCAAAAAAAAAAAACCTCTTCAAATTAAATGAATCCACCCTCTTCTAGAAAGAGAACGTTTGGTCTGCAACAAAATAAGAGAGAGCGGGTTGGCATGAAAATATTTATTCTTCACCTCTTATTTGTTTTTGTATGTTGTTTTTTTTTCCTTTTTTTTCTTCCATAGAGACATTCTAAATCCAAAGGATGTAATCACTGCCCAGTTTGACAATACAAATTCCAGTAAAGATTTCTGCAGCCAGTCCTGTCTTTCCACGTATGAACTGAAAAGGAAGCCTGTGGTTACTATTCACACTAACAGCATCTCAACCAAGTGCAGCATGTGCCAGAAGAATGCAGTGGTAAGTGCAAACTCCTTTTTCATCTGAATTTCCTTTAGATCAGGACAACTTGATATCCTAGAGATCAACTATTCCATATTCTTTCTATTCTTATTATATGTTCTTTGTATTATTTAGATTAGACATGAAGTGAATTACCAGAATGTTGTCCACAAGCTCTGCAGTGACGCTTGCTTCTCCAAGTTCCGTTCAGCTAACAATTTGACCATGAACTGCTGTGAGAACTGCGGGGGCTACTGCTACAGTGGATCCGGCCAGTGTCACGTGCTTCAAATAGAGGGACAAGCAAAGAAGTTCTGCAGTTCAGCATGTATTACAGCGTACAAGCAGGTATATTTTGACACTTCAAATACTAAAGTATGTTTGATTAGATTTTGAATATTTTAAGAAATAGATACTGGTATATTAATTGATAAACTTTTCCCGTTTGCTACTTAATTTTTGTCCTAACCTATTGCTTTGTTTTCCTATACTGAGGGGAACATTCTGACAGTTGTGTTATGATTATTACTAGATTTTTAATGATTCTTTTAATCTTTAGAAATCTGTATGCTGTTTTGTTCTGTGAAAATGTGTATTTTTTTAAGGACATGGTAATAAAATGATAATGAAATGTTCAGGTACAGTATTTCTCAAACTGTTTTCCAAAAGTAAAGATGGTAAAAGCATTTCAGTGGTCATAGAAAAACACATATATAGTAAGGCTATGGAAAAATAGGCTTATTTCTGTGAATCTCTTAAAAAACAGTAGTTCATAAAGCATGAATTGAAAAACAACTGCATTATTTATAATACAGCTGTAACATAATTCCTATTTCCATGTACACTCTCTCTAATTTTATGCACATTTTATGTGTTAGTGACTAATTTCCAGGTTAATAAAAAATACTGTGTTTCAGATGAATGACCTCCTTAACTGTTTCCACAGAAGTCAGCTAAAATTACACCTTGTGCACTGTGTAAATCTTTGAGATCTTCAGCTGAGATGATCGAGAGCACAAATAACTTGGGAAAAACTGAACTGTTTTGTTCTGTTAACTGCTTGTCAGCATATAGAGTTAAAATCGTTACTTCTGCAGGTAATATGATTCTTTTATTTCTTTAGAAGCATAATGTCATACATTTTATATCCAGAAAAATATCTTGAAAGCAAAGGCAGATTTGGGGAGTGTGGAAAGTGACATTTCTTGTTCTAAAACAATGGCACTGACATGAGAACATATTGGCTTTCTACTATAGATTAAGTGCACTGTGTCAATGCAGACATTTCAGCTTTTAAATAAAACTTTTTTTTTTTCCCTAGGAAAAAAAGAGTAGAAATCAAAATTCACTTTGTATTTTTGTGCATTCACAAACATATGTAAATTTCCAGGATTTGTATATTAATACATTGGATGTTGTATGTTAGTACATTGATTATCCACACAAATTCTGTGTGTATCTTGCTTTGTCATTCAGAATCTCATTTGTAATTGTATGCAGTGTGCAAAATTCTCTGCAATACCACTTGTTTTGGGTAAATCACATTTTTTTCCTCTGTTTCCTCTCAGGTGTTCAAGTTCAGTGCAACAGCTGTAAAACTTCCACAGTCCCTCAGTATCACTTATCTATGTCAGATGGGAGCATACGTAATTTTTGCAACTACAACTGTGTAGTAGCCTTTCAGGTACTACATCTAAGATTTCAATAATATGTAATACTCCAGAACATACAATATAATATGTAATAGGTAATGCATAGTATTATAAAATAAGGTCTCTTCCTGAATTTGCTTTCCTGCAGAATTTATTCAACAAGTCTTCAGGAATGAACTCCTCTGTGGTACCCCTGTCGCAAGGTCAAGTCATTGTCAGCATTCCCTCGGGGGCAACAGTATCGGCAGGTGGCACCACCTCGACTGTGTCCCCCAGCTCCGTGAGCAGCTCGGCCGCAGCCGGTCTACAGAGGCTGGCTGCCCAGTCCCAGCAAGTCACTTTTGCCCGCACTGTTGTAAAACTCAGGTGTCAGCACTGTAACAGATTGTTTGCAACCAAACCAGAACTGCTTGACTACAAGGTAATAAAAAATAGGGCAAGTTCTTCTCAGTCAGCAATCCAAGAAATTGTAACTATATTGTGTGCAAGGATTTGGAATTTGGTTCTCATTCTTGGTCCTAGAGATGATCCTTTTAATTTCAGGACAAAGCACATTGGTGAAGGCTTTCTGCAGAAAATCATTCTGCTTTTGTTATAAAACTTATTCCCTAGTGCTCTCTGCTAGTGAATTCTAAGGGCATAAATATGCTTTTGAGTTTCTATGAACTATTTAAGTGTTCACATCTAGGCGATGAAAATGAGATTTGGCTTAAGTGAAACATTCTTGATATGTTGCAGGGTAAAATGTTTCAGTTTTGTGGGAAGACCTGCTGTGATGAATATAAGAAGAGGAGCAGTGTAATGGCAATGTGTGAATACTGCAAAATTGAGAAAATTATCAAGGAGACGGTGCGCTTCTCTGGCGTAGATAAGGCATTCTGTAGTGAAGGTAAGAAACGGCAAAGCTGTATGTTAGATAAATCAAGGCCTTGATTTATCTTAAGATGTACCCAACCTTAAAATTTTAGGTAATACTAAAAGAAACCTAGTATTTACCTAGAACTTTGTTTACCCTTTGCGTTTTAATGTTACATTCCAATAAATTATTACAGACACGACTAAGTACAAGAAGTAGAAATGCCAAACAGACATGCATAGTTCTGATGCTGAAGCATGTTTTTGATACATTGCTGTTTTCTCTTCTTTTAGGTTGTAAACTACTTTATAAACATGACTTGGCTAAACGTTGGGGGAACCACTGTAAAATGTGCAGTTACTGTTTACAGGCTTCTCCCAAACTGGTCCAGCATCACTTTGGGCGGAGGATGGAGGAATTCTGCTCAGAGGAGTGCATGTCTAAATTTACAGATTTGTTTTACCAGGTAAGAAATATTCTTGGACAATATTCTGTGAAATACAGGCATGCTAGCAAAAGAACCTCTGAGGCTGTGGAGCTGTGTAAACTGCTTGTCGTTGGTACTTACATCCAAAAAAGATACTGCATGTGTATGGTAAATGAGTAAATTCCTCTTGAGTTTTGAGGATCTCTTTCCAACATAGAGAAAATTTAATGTGATTGCTGGAATACAGACACCAAATGTTCTGCTGCTTTGTGATATTCTTCCTGTTGTTCATATGTGTGTTTAATTTCTCCCTCCCTCTTTTTCTAGATAGCAAAGTGTGATAGTTGTAAGAGACAAGGTAAACTCAGTGAGTCCATGAAATGGCAAGGGGAGATCAAGCATTTTTGCAATCTGCTTTGTATTCTGATGTTCTGTAATCAACAAAGCGTTCCTGACTCTCCACCCCAAAACAATACAGGTAAAACAGGATGTGAATAGTATAGCTTTTGGTGTGCTTGATGTTGATACAAAGGATCATGATACAATGCTAAGATTAATATATGCTGTAGCCATTTCATTGCTATTTTCATTGTTATTTCAGCAGATGGAATGGGAAAGAGGGTGGGAATGGGGCCCACAGGAATAGGAACTCTGAGTTTCTGTAGGGAATAAAATACAAAGGGAAGAAAGGCCCACAAAATCAGGAAGAAGGAGTGAAGCAAAGGGAAGAAATAGCACTGGTCTGACAGAGGGGCATATTCTGCCACTGAGTGATGGTGACTGCAATTGTAAGGTACCCAATGAGCAATAAAGAATATTAACTGAAAGTTCATAGTATGCACCAGGCCATATACTGCTCTTGAATTTTGTGCACGTCTCCTGCTTATACTGGTGGGAGATGTTTTCCCTGATTAAGAGTAATATCACTATATAAATAACTTCATGTTTTCAGGCCATTACGATACCACATGGCATTCCTGGTATTGTGAGTGCATGTGGCTGTTAGCAGTATGTGTGCTGGGCCTGCTTCTTGAGCAGCGTGCCAGCAGCTTCCGCTGAGGCAGGGGTAGCACCTCTGAAAAACTGGCCTGCCAAGGGAATGGAATGCCTCAGAACAGTGATTTTTCTGATGAAATGTGGTAATTATGGTGCTTTCAGTTGGAAAGAATCTCTGATTTGCTTAATCTGTGAGATTCTTATAAAATTCTTATAAAAATACATTCATTATTTAGAAGGCATAAGCTTGTCAGGACCTTCACTGTCTCCCATACTACCTATGCACAGTAATGAGCGCTGTGAGAGGTATCCTCTTCTGTTGTTTCCCAAGTACTGCGGTAACACACATAATGCTACATAAAGAAAGCTCATTTCACACTATGATGAATTTCTGAAATATTTCAGTGACTGGAAAACAGCTTAAGCTTGCTAATGGAACCAACTTCTATTTAAACTGAAAAGCTACAGTTTGATACCTGCATTTCCCTCTCATAAGGCAGATTTTTTTTTTTTTCATTTGGAGATAAATCTGCAGAGTGGGAGTTGTGGCTATTTTGTGTATGTGTGTGTGTGTGTGTGCATATATATATATATATATATGTATATAAATATATAAATTATCGCTCATTCTAGCTTTCTTCTGTTTGTCCTGTCCAGCAAACCTTTCTATGGCACCAGCTTCCTCATCGGGCCCTCCTTCTTTGAGAAAGGATTCAACCCCTGTCATAGCAAACGTGGTGTCCCTTGCAAGCACCCCTGCTGCCCAGCCTACAGTTAACTCCAACAATGTTTTACAGGGTAGGACTGTTAGATATGACTTCTGTATTTTTAAAATTCTATATCAGGATATCTGTGTTTGTTCGTGGATCTTGTCCACTGGGGACAACAGCCAGTTCTTCACAACCGTTCATATCAGTGCGGATGGTTACCTTTTTTTCCTTCCTTTACCAAGGTATAAATAATGATTTAAATTTATTAACATGCACCAGAGGATGAGGTTTAATGGGAATTCTTCTTGATCTTGGCAAATGATGAGTTTTCATTACAAGATCACAAACTATTTTGTATTGTTTCTCTTCTCAGGTGCAGTCCCTACTGTGACAGCAAAAATAATAGGAGATGTAAGTTTTACAAGAGAGTCTTTTTATCCCTTTTACCCAAATCGCATAAATAATAAGTAAAGTATCCAAGAATATAGCGCAGTTACTTTGTAACTACTTTTCCTGATTGTGATTGGGATTTAAAATTCATCCAGCTTGCAGATGCATTTTTAAAAATGGATACAAATTGTGTGGTATAAAAGTCTTTTTGTATCCAGTGACAGATTGATTTGATCTTTTAGATAAAGACTGTTGAATTGCAGCTCTTGAGATGGCTTTGCACTCTTAACAAGAAAAAATAAGCCCATTTTTTGATTAAAATATTTCTTTATGAAGACCAGAAAGCACCAAGTACATTAGTAAGCTGTTTCTCTGAATTTTTAAATGATTGTTTTTATTAGCAAAGACTGTAATACTGCTTTAAATCCTGCAACCTCCCATAATAGAGAACAAATATTAATCTTTATAATATTCTACTACAACCAACACTGATTCTGCACTCATTTACGTTTTTTAAAACAGGCCAGTACTCAGACGGATGCCCTGAAACTGCCACCATCACAACCCCCCAGACTTCTAAAAAACAAAGCACTATTGTGCAAGCCAATCACACAAACTAAGGCCACCTCGTGCAAACCTCATACACAAAACAAAGAATGCCAGACAGGTGTGTATCTAATCTCTGACCTATTTTTATAAAGGTCTTTATTGCAGATGAGAGAGTAATGCATGGTTTGTGTAACAGATAATTATTTTTCTTAATGCTTTTTTTTTAAGCCTTAACTAGTGTGCAGGGTGGCCATGCACTCTTCTTAGGAGCTACACCATTTTTGTTTTCTTTTTGATATAACAGAAGAAGAAAAAGAAGTTCAACCTCAAATCGTTGTGGTACCTGTTCCTGTGCCAGTGTTCGTGCCAGTCCCCCTTCACCTCTATACACAGTACACCCCAGTTCCCCTCGGAATGCCAGTACCCGTAAGTTATCCTTCCATTCACTGGAGAGGTGCTGTGTTGTCTTGGATTTGAACAAGGCACAGAGTAATGTCATTGAACTTTGTTTTTAGTCCAGCTTAGATTCAGGTGGTATTCAAAGTTGATATTATTTTTTTTTTCCTAATCCACATCATACTTAATTAATCCTCATCACATACAAAAAAATCTTATAGAGTCATTGCAGATATGGAGCAAGTTGTCCAGTCTGAAGTTATTCTAAAATTTTATGTAATCCCAAACTTTACATAAGATTAAAGGAGAGGAATCTCCCTTCTGTATTTGCTATTTCCCTTCTCTCACAAAGTTATAATATTTTCCACGTGTTTCTGTAGGTACCAGTTCCCATGCTTTTCCCAACTACCCTGGATAATGCTGATAAGATCATCGAAAGCATTCAGGATATCAAGGAAAAGATTCCCACAAATCCATTTGAAGCTGATCTCCTTCAGATGGCAGAAATGATTGCAGATGACGACGAGAAAGAAAAAACACACTCTCATGGTGGTATGTGATGTTTTTTAAAAATTAAATTAAGTGAGGGAGAGGTTCTTTCTTCACAAAAAAATAACTAGAGAAATATTTGTTGGGCATGAGTGACTGGTTCTCAAGTAAGAATGCCATGTTAAATGGTCCTGTTGTTCTGCCAGTGTTTATTTTCAATGTTATTTCCAAATCAAGCATGAATTACTTCTGCATTTCTTTAATTTCCATAACAGCATCACATAGGTAGAAACCTTTTGGTAGTACTCTAGTGGTGGCGAAGATGCATTACCCGCTGGTATTATTACAAGCTAATATGTAGTATTTTGGTGTTCAGTTTTTTTTTGGTCTCAGTTATGTAAGCTGTGAATCATTTGTAGATACAGGATTTCCTTCTTTTTCTTAAGGATCTCAGACATCTGAGCATGAGCTCTTCTTGGATCCCAAAATATTTGAGAAAGGTCAGTTGGATTTTTTTTTTTCAAAAAGGCTTTAATCTTGCAGTCTTTGAAACTCCTATTTTTATCCTTACCCATGTTGCCTTTAGCACATCACATACTTGATCATTCTCATTACAGACCAAGGTAGCACTTACAGTGGAGATCTAGAATCAGAAGCAGTGTCCACTCCGCACAGCTGGGAGGATGAGCTAAATCACTATGCCTTACGATCAAATACCCTTCCAGACCCAGATCCAGAACTGAAGCAGTTCTCCAAAGGGGATGTGGAACAGGACCTGGAGGCAGATTTTCCATCAGGTCTGTAAAATGCGAAGAAAAATGCATTGTTGCATGAAAGTATGCACAGTTTTCTGAGTAAATATTGTACCAGCAGTCTGCTTATGAAGGGGATGTGTTTGCATTTAGTACAACTAGATATTTAAAGTTGCAGTAATACACCAGTTTTCCTAAAAATGGCTCTTTTAGAGTATGATTTGCCTCTTTAAAGACAGCGTTCTACTGAACCACTGACAGGGGGAGCAGTCTTGCTCGACTCCTTTGCATTTATATCTTCTGTGTCCCTAAGTACAATTAATTTCAGTTATGCAAAATAATAAGTTTGCCTGAATAAATATATCCACTGTTCAGGGGGGCTTTTTACTTCTTCCGAGAATTTTCATTTTTATACAGAAGATAAATTTATTGCCCAGTTATCCATAGGTAAAGCATTACTTGAATATGTGATTGTCAACTTCAAGATATTCAGTTGTATCTAAATGACACTTCTTGGGCATGTTAAATCAAATAAACTCTTAATGGTGTTAATTTGACTTTAGACTCATTTGACCCTCTCAGTAAAGGACCGGGTCCTCATTCACGCTCACGAACAAGACGGAGACATAGAGATGGCTTCCCACAGCCAAAAAGACGGGTAAGAAAGTATTTTTGGAACATAATATTACTGCCTTAAATGTGAGAAACTTACGTGCATGTTTACTCTCAAAAGTCAGAAGCCTTGCTCCAGAGTGAAAATAAGAACTTGATTTAGCTATGGTATATTTTCTTTCTTTCTGTTCTGCTGCTACATAAAATTGTCTTCCCTCTGCTCTGCATCTAGGTAGAATAAGTGTCTTTTTAGTACAGAACATTTAAGTAATATGTATCATTTAAAAAGCTCCAGAACAGATGTATTCTTTAAAAGTGTAATAATCTACAGGATAGAATCATTTTCTTATGATGTAGGCAGAAGGGAATATATCTGTATGCATTAATCATGAGGATAATTACTGTTGTTGTTTTGCGTCTTTTTCATGAAGCATGGTTAAGAATTGTGTATATTAATAAAAAACATATATATTCCTTCAGCTTCTGTCATGGGATAGGCTGTTGTTATCGTATCAGCATACTGGTGGTCTTATCCAAGATCACGTTCAGTTTCCATAGATGAAGAATTCACTAAATATAAGCTTTCTTTGGACTGTGTGTTTTCCTGCAGGGCCGGAAGAAGTCTGTGGTTTCTGTAGAGCCCCGAAGTCTCGTGCAGGGATCCTATCCAGGGTGCTCTGTTTCTGGGATGACCCTGAAGTACATGTATGGGGTAAATGCCTGGAAGAATTGGGTCCAGTGGAAAAACGCACAGGAGGAACAAGGGGACCTAAAGTTTTCAGGTAAACTTGTCTGTCTTTCAGTGAAAAAGACAATCTTTAATTGAGGAGCACTTGGTGTGAATATGTTATTCAGGTAGGTGTTAGGATTATTCATTATTAACTGAGGTTTAAAATATACATGAGTGGAGAAAAGATTCTATGGATTTTATGTCTTCTCTTCTTGTGGCTAAGAAAAAAAGTGCTTACAGCCAGTTCCAGGAAACTATATCCAAAACCCCAGGTTTTGGGGTTTGGGGTTCCCTCTTTAGGGTTCCCTCTTTAGTCCCAAGCAGTCAGTCACTTTGTGTGGTGCAGAGCAGCCAAGGCTAGCACTTTCACTGGAGGTTCTCAGATGGATTGATCCTCTGTTTGCTCTGCCCCCCTCTTTTGAATCCCAGAGCCCTTTGAGCTCTTCATTCTTCCCCTTAAGGAGTCGGATATGCTGCACTCAACTCGCGTCTAGAGCTACTAGGAAATACTCAAGATCTTTCTGTCAGTCAGGAGTCCCCTGAGTCCAGCTGTAGAGGTGAAGCTGATTTATCAACCCTACACTGCCAGCCTCAGGTATACGTAACCGTTGCCATGCCACAGCTTTGGGGTCACTGAGCTCCACACCATTTAAATATCCTAGCTTGAAATACGTTCTTACTCAATTACAGCATTTGTGCTTGTTACACATGCTGGTTGTTCGTTTTTATTGGCCAGCTATTTATTTAATTGTTAGCTTACAGACAGGAAGTAGTTCACAAGTTTAGGCCTACAGGAGACTACTTGAGATGTTTTAGTAGTTCTACCTCCGTAAAATAAGCAATGTGTGAAGATTTAGTCTGTTGAATTACGGGTTTTTTCTCATTTTCTTCACCACAGTTCATCCTGTGAAACTCAAGGAGGACGTTCTCTCATGCACTTTTGCTGAGCTGAGTTTTGGCTTGTGCCAGTTTATTCAAGAGGTGCGGAGACCAAATGGAGAAAAATATGATCCTGACAGCATCTTATACTTGTGCCTTGGAATTCAGCAGGTAACTCATTGAGCTAGGGTATTGCTGTAAAGAGACCAAAAATTAGTCTGATTTTTTTGTGCAGTATGCAGCTGCACAGTGTTTGCAGAGAAGGCAAGAATTTTTCTTTATTTCTGCTGCTTAGTCTGTTTTATTCATGTACTTTGCTAGTTTGTCTGGACCTTTTCATGATCCAAGTACACAGGCCTTTTCCGTAGTTAGGAAGAATGTGTTATGGAGGGGTAAGTGTTTCTATGTAGACACAAGTCTTTCATTTTGATACCTTTTTTATCCTTGCCATGTAGAGGAAAGCTAGGTATAAACTTGGGGATCCTTAGTAATACTTGCTTTGGGATGGAATGTTTCAGATCTAAATAGTTGCACAATGCTCTTGTAATATGCAAGTTACATGGAAGAGATTACACAGGAAAGATTAAGCTCCTTCAGTGGTTAAACAGATACCTTGTGTTGGCAAAACTTAAAGATATGCATAGGGAGAATAATAGAATTGTAATTAATGAATATTAGCAGTAAAGTAACCAGCCCTTGCTACCTGCTTAGGCACTGCATGTTGTAACAGTTGCAGCACAAACCTAGAATAAAATAATTTCTATTGAAAACTCAGTGTCTCAGTTCAACATACCTCTGAGGCTTTTTTGTAGAAATATTTTTTCATTCATTTCCTTGAATAGTCATTGGATGATAAGGAGTAAAGAGCTACGTTTTGAGGTAGAACCTGCCATTTCTTGTCTGTGAAAAGAATGCAGAAAGAGTTTATCAGACTACCATTGATAAGGTCTAGGAGTTTCCACATTTTTTGTATTTCACTTTTGACTTGCATATTTCCTATTTAGTAGGAAAAAAAAAAAGAAAGAAAAAGAAAATGTTAATGGCTCCTTGACCAGAATTTAAGGGAATTTTTCATTGGTGCTTTAAATTAAGCTTTTTTGTCACCCTTCAAAAAAAACCAGTCCCGACAGAAAATCTAATTAGCTAGTTTACTGAAGAATTCAAAAACATGTTTTGAGCCATAAAACACTTGGACATAAGAAAGAAAAAGAATCTGATGTCCTATATCTTTTCTGCAATGTTAAGTAATCATAAATTGTATGTCTTCCTTTTTTTTTCTCTTGTAGTACCTGTTTGAGAATGGTAGAATAGATAACATTTTTACCGAGCCCTATTCCAGGTTTATGATTGAGCTTACAAAACTCTTGAAAATCTGGGAACCTACAATTCTTCCAAATGGTAGGACAATTATTTTATTTTGTGTAGCTGCATGACAAAGTCATTATTATAAATAACTACTTCTCATTGCCATGAAGACAAATATGATCTGAGACATTCAGATTAGTTTCCTCCTCCCCACCAGGTAGTTGTTTGTGGTAGACTAGAACTGTGGGTTTTATGTCTCTCCCCCTCTTTTGGTCACACTTAAATATATCTTTATCTCCAATTAATCCGTCAACTTCTTTGAAAGAAAGACCCCCCCCCATTCCTATAGTCAAATGCTGGTTCTTTTATTTCAAGTTTTAGCTAGTCTTTTTTTGAATTAGGTAGCCAAAACTGTATGTGGGTTACTGCAAATGCTATGTACAATTACAGTAATATCCCCCTATAGGTAACGGAAATAATTCTTCTGATAAATAATAGGATCACAGTGCAGTCCCAGGGAACCTTGAGTGGTGTTGGAAACTCCATACCTGTATCTACAACTGACTTTTCATTTCAAAATTTAATTTTGTATTTAATAAAGAAATAGCCCAGTTACTTATAGATTGATTGCATATAGTTCTTTTTCTCAACAAGAATCTTACAAGCCTCCTTATCTCCTTTGCAGTGGTACAGGGGTTACCATTTAAACTCCTAATTCCTAGGGAACGGATTTTTTTTGTTTGTTTATTTGTTTTGGGTGTTTTTTTTTCAGTTGTCTGACTGTGGTTTAATTCAGTGAAATTAAAACTCAGTGAGGTTCTGCTAGTATCTGCAGTCTTCCTTTATATCCTTCTCTTCAGTCTTCAAGCATTGGAGGATCTTGCTGTTGCACAGCTGGGTTTTCCATGCTTCCTTTTATGCTCATGCATGTAGCCTTCCTGATGCTACTGGAATTACAATTGCTTATTGTAGGTGTGAATTTGAGCTGATGTGCAGTTCGTTCATATACAAGGTTTGGTAAAAGAGAACTTACATGAGTCTCTAAGATTCTTCTTTCCTAATACTATGTATTCCTGCCTTCCTACCCTGTATGTTTGTGATACTTCCTCTTATTACTTTCAGAAAATTCTTAAAATCCACTGGACTGCCAGGAATCTTTAAAAGCTGTTCACTTATAACCAAATATGGGGAACAGCCCTAAAATGGCATAAATAACCCTTTCCTTTTTTTTCTTTGCCCATTGTTTTCAGGTTACATGTTCTCAAGGATTGAAGAGGAACACTTGTGGGAATGTAAACAGCTGGGTGCATATTCCCCTATAGTCTTACTGAACACACTTCTATTCTTCAACACCAAATACTTCCAACTAAAGAATGTCAGTGAGCACCTGAAATTATCCTTTGCCCATGTCATGAGACGTACCCGAACTCTGAAGTATAATACTAAGACGACATATTTACGTTTTTTCCCACCCTTTCAAAAACAAGAGGTAGAGTCAGGTAAGTGCCTGCTTTCTGATTCTGAATTTCTGCAATGATATTTATATCGTCTGCTCTTTATTTTAAAATGAAAAATATAAATATATCTCCATCCTCCATAGCCTTCTGCTAGGTACTAGCTCTTGATAGTTTTTCTTTAAGAGGAATAAAACTATTCTTCCATCATAAAATAAAGTCCTTGATAAGACTGAGAACTTGAGAATATTAAATAGGGCACATGCTCTTAATCTCATCAAGTTTGAAGTGAGGGGCAGGATTCTTAGATTTAAAATCTTAAATTAAAACTGCTCCCTTTTAAAAGCTTTGGGATAGAGGAAAAGAACAGGAAATTGTGCCCAGTTGGTACCAGTGGCAACACCAGAGGAAAGGTGGGAGCTCTGCACTACTCCTGTCTCTTGTCCTTGTGGCAGCACCTGCCTCACCAGGTGCCACCCCTGTAGCTATGGTCACACTGCAGCATATGTGACATTTTGCTTACCCAGCAGGCTGACTGCCCCACACCAATTGATCTGAATGTGACTTTGGATGACAGATTATAATGTCAGATAATATCTTGTTTCTTTGTGATGCAAAGTCCCATCAGACTGGCGCTGACTGGGATTGATTCCTGGGGGTGCTGTTGTTTGCTGAACATATGTGATGTCATTTTCCTGTATCCAGATAAATTATCCGTAGGCAAAAGGAAACGTGGTGAAAATGAGGAGATTGCAACAGCAGTGGAAATGTCTGAAAATGCAGAAAATCCCCTGCGATGTCCAGTCCGACTTTATGAGTTTTACTTGTCGAAATGGTAAGTGACATAAATTGGTTTCCAATCCTCATGTGAACTAGAACTATACAAAAGGGTAAAAAGGTTTTTGAGGAAAATAGGTGCAGTTTTTTCTCAGCATCCCTCCAAAAGCAGAAGAGTTTGAAAATCAGGTAACCAGCGTCCATCCCTCAGGCCTCTGGAAGCAAAGATCCCACCCACATCTTCTGTGCTCTGCTGTGGGCTCCTCTCTCCATTTCCTAGTTCCCCCCGGTAGGACTCCCTTCCTCAGCAATGCTGTTGGACTCAGCACGTAGGTAGTGTTTGTTCTGGAATCTTCAAAGAACTTTTATTCAGAGATTAAATTCATATGCATCATCATTATGTCAAGACCCTTGTACCATCAATTGGCTAATACCAGCATTGAAAAAGCACCTCTATAAAGAGGTCACTCTAATTGCCTTCGTTTTAAAAGGAACTGATGCTGAGCGATCTAGAAAAAAAATAATTGTTCACTAAATTGAAGAAAAGGAAGCAAGTTACTAATAAGAAGATACGAATTATGCCATTTGGATTACAGTGGGCTAATCACAATGTAACTTCCATTTTCTTTGCTGTCCCTCCTTAACCTGTGTTGTCCATATGACTTAGTGCTGCCTTCTGATACTGGGATCTCCCTTTCTTTGCACCGACAGTTCTGAAAGCGTGAAGCAGAGGAGTGATGTGTTTTACCTTCAGCCGGAGCGCTCCTGCGTACCCAATAGCCCCATGTGGTATTCCACATTGCCAATAGACCCAGGAACCTTGGACATCATGTTAACACGTATTCTTATGGTGAGGGAGATACATGAAGAACTTGCCAAAGTCAAATCAGAGGACTCTGATATTGAGTTATCAGACTAACTGAAGTGGGATATTTTCCTTTGAATACACATCAGAAGCATCAAACTGTGAATACGTCCAGCCTTTGGAAAATGTGTATCAAATAAGCCACGATAATGTCATCTAAAGGCATATTTTGAACCACAGCGGATGTACAAAGTGGAATTGGAAGGAATCCAGCTATGTAAGCTGTAAGAAACAACATCCTACAGCAACGAGAAATCCTCTGAGTGAACTCGAGATGATGAGTGAACTCGAGATGAACTAACCTATTTGAGTGGTGCATAAATCCTTTATCTGTTTGGGATTTTTAAAAAATTGTGAAATATTTTTAAGGAAAGCAGTTGCATAAAAGCTACCCTACTAGTGATGAGCATGGAGAGCTAGACTGTGGCTCAGGTGATCTCCCAACCTGATGCCTGGCAGTCACTGCTGCCAGAGAACACGAGATCCTAGAGCTCTGCACAAGGACAGGAGAGAAAGTGGTGGTATTTAGACAAACAGACACCTTCCGTTATAAATACACACACCCACACCCGCTTTTATAACTTTTTTAAAATTGGGATCAAATGCTAAGTGGACTGCAGTGTGGCTGCTGTTCGGCAGCCCACGATGCCAGAATCTAGCTCTCGGTCCATGCAAACACCACCTCTAGCTCTGTGTGATCTGGGCTGTGGAAGAGGCGCCGCAGGCCAAGCTTCAGAGAGGTCACACTATGGGACAGACGTTCTGGGGTATGTACAGGAGAGTGACTGTCCTGGGGTATGTGCAGAAAATCCCTAACTAGCCCAGTAGCTCTGCAGTCTGTTGATATAATCTAGCAAATACTGTGGTGCGCGGGAGGTTTTTTTCCCTAAAGGCAGCTTTCCTTTCTCCTCTTTCCCCTACTCGGATGTTTTTGGTTATTTTACGAGGCAAACCTGGAGGGCCCGGTCATTTCAAGGGGGAGATGCACGCGCTCTTTCTCGTCCCGCCTTTGCAACGCTGCGGTGTTGGACAAAGGACACAGTATTACTCCTGACAAAAAACTGTGGTAGGAAGTTACCATGTGTGTTTTTTCCCCCACCCCACCCAAAGAGATTTAGTCATAGTGTTGGAAATTGAGAGAGACTTTTTTAAGGCTTGGCTGTTACTGCATCTTGTAGAAGAGAAAAGCTCCCATATTGTGTTTAGAGGACAGGACATTGGTATCATCTGTATCTCTGTTTTCTCAAGCTACAGATACATGTTTCTGATGACCAGGAGGCACAAATTCATTGGAAACCCAAACTATTTTTAAAGGAGAGAACTGTATGGCTTTTATCTAGTTTTGGTCAGTTATCCAGCTTCTGTAACAGGGGTCTGATATTTGATCTTGTCACTAAAATTTCAGGAGATGAAAATCAACAGCCTTGAATGGTATTTCCTTTTTTTTTTTTCCGTTTTCTTTTGGTTTTGGTTATTTTGTTTTGTTTTTTAATTATTTTTTTAGCAGTAACAAAAGTAATTTAACAAAAATAAAATCAGAAAGTAGTCTATTGACGTTGTGTACTCGGTAGTCCTGTCCCTGCCTGTAAAAGATTTCACTGATGTATTTTTTAATACAGAAAACTATGTGAAAAGTAAACCTGCCCCAATTCTGTCTGATCCAAGCCCCTCTGTGTCTGTCATTTCTGGTCAGAGATCCAACTTTGTCCATGTCCTGGCCTAGCACTCCCAGGGGAAAATACCTGGGCCACAATGTGTACCCTGACAGTAAACTTCCCAGGTGCGCGGAGGCGTAAGGACTTTCATTTAGGTTGATTTCCTATTGTATAAACACTAAGTTATGCCCTATATTTATATTAAAGTGTTTAAATAGCAGGCACGCTATTTTGTATTGGGACGGCGCATGGAGTGGTTCATGAGAAAGAAAATCTCCGCAGAGAGGAGCGAACGGGCTGCGTGCGGAGAGGGGCAGCGGCCACAGACGGAGCCGGGACTCACGGAGGTTCGTGGGGAGCCCGGGGGGCAGCACAGCCCCTGGGGCTGCAGCGTTGGCTTTACCCTGCCCTGCCGCAGGGACAAAGCAGGGGACGGAGCCAAGACCTTGCTGGGAGCGGGTTGGGGTGCTTAAAAATGATACCCTGCCTGAGTGTGCCCTTAATAGACGTAACAGAAATATCCCCGTAGAATAAAGTAGTATATTTGTATAGAACGAGTAGAGTATTCCTTTTTCTTTCTCTGAAGAACCTCAGTCTTTGTGAATGCTTTCCTGTATGCTCATTTTTTTGCAGGCACTTGGAGTGAACTGCTTGCGTTTTGTCCCAGCAGAGACGGCTGGACCACTTTAGCACAACTGACTGAAAGTGAGTTGCTAAACAAGGCACTAACCCCCTCGATGAGCACCTCGGAGCTGGGACCGGCTTCCATGCAGCTTCCTGGGCTGAGCTGATTAACAGCAGCTTTGGGGTTAGTTTCTGCATTCCTAGGGAGGCCTCTCCTGCGCTGCCTGTGTTAGCGTAGCTGCTCGAGGGATTTACCTTCAACCTGGCTAAAATTCACAGTGACTTGCAAGATCTTACAAGCCTTGAAGGACTAAAATCTATACAAGCAGTGTCAAAATGTGGACAAAGTTGTTTGTAATAAAAATACCT
Source organism: Crypturellus undulatus (assembly GCA_013389825.1). Taxonomy (NCBI): domain Eukaryota; kingdom Metazoa; phylum Chordata; class Aves; order Tinamiformes; family Tinamidae; genus Crypturellus; species Crypturellus undulatus. The sequence goes on from VWPW01008423.1 coordinate 63,916, forward strand.
GACTCACGTGCTGACATGGCACTGCTTTCTCACTTGAAATACTTTTTGAAGAGAAAAAGCATGTTTTAATCTCATAATGGACAGAGAAGCAGCAACACGAAGCCAAGAAAGCCAAGAGGATGACGATGGTTCCTGCTGAGAGGGGTCTTTATTTACCCGTTTGCCTTCTGCGTGCTGAGCACACGTGGTTGAAGAGCGCTGCGCTCCCGCTGCGAGCTCAGCCGTGCGCACGGCCCGGCTGGAGCGGGGCTGCGAGAGGTTCTGCAGCAGGATGAGGAGTTTCTTCACAGCGTTCACCCTGTATCCCCTGGAGCCGCCCTGCACGTGGAGCCTGCGCAGATGTCCACCTGCACCCGCGGTTTTGCTCTTTGTTGGCACCTTTCAGAGAAGCGGAGCGAGCTACAGGTTCGCGGCGGGTGGGCCAGCGGCGCTGCCGGACTCGGGCCCTGAAGCGTCATCTTCGGGTGCATCTGAGTCGGCGCCTGCTGACCCGTTATCCCCTGTCTTCTTGGACCAGGCGCCACCAATCACGGCACCCAGTGACCCGAAGACTGAGCCCAGGCCGACCTTGGTGGCCAGCGAGAGGCCCGCAGCGCCTGCGAGGAGAGGGACGTGACGCCGGGACCCGATGCGCAGAAGACACGGAGCCGCCAGGACTGCAAGGAAGCCCCTTCTGGACACCCCATCCCTGGCGCAGCCGTCCTCCCCACTCACCTGCCGACTGCAGCAGGGCCACGGTGCTGCCCGCGGCCACCCCGCCGCCGTTGGCCACGGCAGCCGCCGACATCATCTTGGTGGCCACGGAGCCGGCGGCGATGCCGGTGCTCGTGAAGCCCAGGGCCCCGATGACGACGGGGGCAGCAGCCACCGCCGCTCCTGCCGCGGGGAGCGCAGGGTCAGCGCCCGCCGCCCGCGGCCCCGGCGGGACGGCCGCACCGTGGGGCCGGCCATGGGCGCAGGGCTCTGCTCCACGCGCGGCCGGCGCTGGCCTTACCCCCTAGGATGACGCTGCCGATGGCAGCCTCCTTCCAGCTGTTGCCTTTCCCTGTGGAGCAGGAAGGAAGGAGGGGCGGGAAGGGGCTGCGGCGCTCCTGTCCCTTGGCTCCTCCCGCCGCTCCGGCTGGGAACGTTCCCCTGCAGAGCAGCTCCCAGCCCGGGCGGGGAGACGGGAGAGCGCCGGGAAGGCCAGGGAAGGGGCAGCCCCCCAGGCACCCCCCACCCCAGCAGCGCAGAGCGGCTCCTTGGCCTCCTCATCCCTCCCCAGTGCTGGCAGCAGGGAGAGGCCGGGGCCGGCAGCTCCGCGATGCTGCAGCCGGCGGGATCGGCACCGTCGGGACCCCCTGCCCTCCCTGCGCCCGCGGTGCGGCTCCTACCCTCCTTGCCCTCAGCCATGGTGCAGCCTTCGCTCTGTGCCACCCCGGCGGAGGCTGCAGCAGGTACTGCCCCAGGGGCGCCCAGTGTTCCGGGTGCCGCCCAGGGCCACCGTTCGCCCCACCCCGGGCAGGAGAGCAGGGACGTTGCTCCTGGGGCAGCAGGTGCTGCTCAGCGGAGCCGACACGAGGGGGCTCCGGGGGTGCCAGTGGGGATGGAGCACTGCGGGGACAGGAGGGGGTCACAGCAAGGGGGGCACACAGGGAGGGCAGGAGCAGCTGGGGCTGCCCCCAGCGGCCCCGCCAAGGCCGGGCCCGTCCCATCCTCCTGTGCCCTGTCCCCTGCAGGTGACCTGGCACCACCCTGTGNGCCCAGGGCTGCCCTTCGCCCCACCCCGGGCAGGGGAGCAGGGACGTTGCTCCTGGGGCAGCGGGTGCTGCTCAGCGGAGCTGACCTGAGGAGAGTCCCCGGGGGTGCCAGTGGGGATGGAGCACTGCGGGGACAGGAGGGGGTCACAGCAGGGGGGGCACACAGGGAGGGCAGGAGCAGCTGGGGCTGCCCCCAGCGGCCCCGCCAAGGCCGGGCCCGTCCCATCCTCCTGTGCCCTGTCCCCTGCGGGTGACCTGGCACCACCCTGTGCGCTGCCCGGCGCGACGGTCCTCCCCGCTGGTTTCGTTTCCTGGCAGAGCCGTCACCCTCCTCCTGGGCTGGTCCTGACACGCGGCCAAGCGCTCGCTCAACCCTGGTGCTGCCTTGGCCATTCCCAAACTCTGCAGAACCGGCAAGGCCGGGCTCGGAAAGAGGAGCAGCCCCGGCCCGAAACAGCCAAGGAAAGACTGAGCGGGGCTGTGCCGAGCACCCCGGTACCACGCGGGCCCCGCTCCCGTCCCGCACGCCGAGGAGGCTGCCGTGGGGCGCGCGCCGCTGCAGCTGGTTGAAGGGGACCAAATCCAGTTGCAAGTTGATCTGGTTCCTTTTTACCAGCCCCAGGGACGCACGGTGTCTCCAGAGGTGCCGCCGCTGGCGGCAGGGATTCCCGGCGCAGGGGTCCCAGCCCAAAAACACATACTTCTAAACATTCCATAGCGCCGCCGGCTCCATATGGGCATATGAAGAAGTATGTAGGGTTGAGAGGGAGACACTGGAGCCGCGGGAACCATCTGCCTCCCGCCCGACCACGGCTCCCGCAGCCTCCACCGCTGCCGCACTGGGAGGACGGAGCCTCGGGAGGACGGAGACGCTGCAGTGAAGCCGGCAGGTCCTGGGGGCAGCTCAGCACCGTGGTTGCCCCATCCTCCTCCTCGACGGAGCCTGCAGCGAGATGGCAGCGCTTGGCCCTAGCGGCAGGAGCAGAGTCCCCGGCAGCAGCA
>VWPW01008425.1:0-11920 GCA_013389825.1 Crypturellus undulatus
ATACACACACATATATATGTATGTATATTGACATAGCAAATACTAAACATTCATCTTCTCCGTGTCCCAAGGCAAGTCTCGTAAAACGCAAAGAGAATCCGCAAGGGAAAATTTCACCCCGCGAAAGGCCGGACGGAGCCGAAAACGGGTGTAATGAGTTTGCACGGCAATTGCTACAGGGGAGGTCGCCTATAAGGGCATGGCGATTTTTTTTTCTCATTACTGCAGTGCTAGTTTTTCTCGCCCTTTCCCGAACCCTTCTGGATACGGAGGGTCGGTCTCCGAGGCCGAGGGTGGCCGGAGAAGGTTTTTTCGAGACAGTCGTTGTCCACCTCGATCAGATTTCGATCTCCTGGCTCTTACTTGCGTTTTAATCGGAGCAGTCTTTCTCATTCGTTATGAAAGAGAAATGAAACGGCTTAAACCAACACGCTCGATCCCTGTTATTCCCGCAAAATTCCCAGAAATTCCTCACCTCCCTGCAGATGGAGGCGAGTGGAGAGTCCTCGGAAACTTTATTAAGCTTGAACGGACCCCCTCCTTTCCCGCCGTGTACCTCCCGAAAATCCCTGTTCAGTAGTAACAGGCTTGCGTTGGCACATGGAAACGCCGTGGAGTTTTACTCTATTTTTTTACAAGACGAAATTACTCAGGAGCAGAACGGTCGGACTCCAGGGGAGGCAACCCCCGTATCTTCCCTCATCTTTTTGGGGATCCGGCGCCCGTTTTTGCGGATCTTGGGAAAAAGAGCAGCCCTTTTCCGATCCCGTCTCAGTGCGGGCAGAGCTGCGGGGGTGCTGAGTTTTCCAGCCCTCCCCGTGCCCTCGGGTGCTGCCGGTTCCCGCAGCGCCGGGAAAGGCGGCAGCTCCGCAGCCTCCCCCGCGGCGTCTCTTCACGGTCCCACAAAGTAGGGGGAGAAGGAGAAACTTCCCCATCTGCGACTGAAGCCAAAAATGCAGCCGTAAGGCCACCCCCCCGCAACCTCGGACCGCCGAAACCCTCCAGGCTTTTCCATGCCCGCCCGGGCAGGTCCCTGCCTGGCAAAGTGGGGATGGAGATCTTAAATATTTTGCCAGGATAAAGCCGGCTTCCACCTCACAGCCTCGCTGGGCCGGTGCAGAGTGTGTGCGAGGCATTTCCTCCTCGCTACATCTGTTGTGAATCTGTGACGTTCCTGCGAGCTCTTCTGCCTTTTCCCAGGACAGAAACGTGGCCGCAAAAGAGAGGCAGCGAAAGCCGCGGGCAGGGCCGGCGCCGGCCGCCTTGGAGCCCGCCCGGGGTGCAGCGCCCAGCGCCCCGCATCGGGGCGGCCCTTGGCTCTGTCCTGGGCTAAAGGCGAGCGGGATCCCCGAGGGCGGACTTCTTGGGGCGATGACGCTCAAATTCAGCTTGCCATGGCTGGAAACTCGAGAGTTTTTTTTTTAATTATTTGTTTTAATTTCTTTTTTTCCGGGGTTGCTTTTAAAATGCCCTTTCCCCCTTTTAAAATTATTATTATTTCTTCCCCGTTCTCTCTCTCTTTCTTTTTCTCTTTTTTTTTTTTTCCTTTTCCCCGCTTTTCTTTTCTTTCGGTTTAATCGCTTCTCTTGCAAAACCCGAAGCCACTGTCACCTAGCGCGGATCCCGGCACTGAAATCCACGTCTCCTCTGTGACTTACAACCCAAATCCCAATCCCATGACCTTTCTCCCCCTCCGCTCCCCCGGAGTCCCCCCACCCTTGGTCATGTGGGACACGAGTAAATTTATCCACCCCGGTGGAAAGACCTCTGCTCTGCAGTTGCTCTGGAGAAGCCCGACACCTTTCACAAGGGCGAATATTTCGTTTTCTCACCTTTCTCTCTCCCTCTCTTTTCCCTTTTAATTCGTGTTTAATTTATCTTGTTTATTTATTTATTTCTCCCGCCGCACAGCGCTCACGTCTCCTCTCTGGCGTACTCCGACCCCGTGCATCTCTTTCAATGCGTTCCAGCCACGGGGAATCTCTTCAGGCTTCTGATGGCTCTTGAGCTCAGGAGCTCGTTAAAAAAAAAAAAAAAAAAAAAAAAAGAATAAAGGGCATTACTGGCCTCCCGGGAGCTCTGGTGAGCGCAGCGCCCTTCTCTCCCCGGCTCCCCCCGCTGTCACACGACACAGCGCCCGCCTCGGCCCCGTGCGACTTGGAGCCAATGTCGCTGTCCCGTCCCGTCCCGGGCTTCACGGGGGAATCGTTGCCTTGGCCAAGAGCTTTCGGGGCGGCTCGGGTGGAGGTTTCTCATCCGGAGGTAAATTCAAAAGTGCCCCCATCCTTTTTTTTAAGGACGATTTGGGGAATAAACAGGAGTTTCCCGTGCTCGCCTCGCCGGAGGTGCGCGGGGGACACGGCTCGGGGCTGCCCGGGGGGCCCGGGGCCGCCGTCCGGGTGGCAAGGATGGGGAGGGCGACAGCCCCCAATCTCCTGGGGCCCCGCAGCGACTCCGGCCCCTTCCCCTCGCCGTGCAAGGCGGCCCAGGGGCGGTTTTCACTGACCCCCTTTTTGCTCCAGCCCCGAGCGCGCTCCTGGGATGGGGCCAACACGCTCTGCCACATTGCAACGGGCGGGGAGCATAGAGGAGGGAGACGGAATATCAGATACTTGCAGGAGCAATAAGGATAATTAGGAGGAGTCTTGGGGTGGCAGAGCGGCTTGCCGAGGGATCCCCCAAATCGCTCCCCTGATCCGGGCACCCTGCCCTGAAGTGGTTTCAGTCCTAAACTCAAGACAGGTGGCAGGAACATTTTAACGAAGGAAACTACGGGATCTGAGATCTCTCTAGTCTTTCCCTTCCATCCTGCTCGGCAAATTCCTGCCCGGGAGCTCCTTTCCCGTGAAGGAAAAGCGTTTGATAGAAACGACTCCCCTCCCCAGCCCCACTGAGCTCGCGGAGGTTGGAAAATATTGGAAAGTGCGTCGCTGAGAGCTCCGAGACCTAATTTCAGACGCTGCTATGTGGCTGCCAGGGACGAAAGACGAGAAGTGCGTTCCCCTATATGTAAAACACAGCAGGGCCACCCGCCAGCTCCGGCTAATATTATAGTTGCTACTCCAATTTTTCCTTTTGCTTTTTCACGGTGTTCTTTGCTCGTGCTGCGTTTTATGTAGCCGGCATAGAGCGGGTGGGAAATATCCAGAGGGAGAGAACGGTGTCTGGTGATAATAGGAAATACGATTTCTCCTTCATGCATCTTTTCTCATTCCAATTCCGAAATAGGAAAAAAAAAATCAGCGCAGTAGCGCCGACGAGAAATAATCGTGGTAAATCCATCGGAAACGAACGTTTCCCCGGGACCGCAGCTGCAGAAAGTCAGTTTTCTGCCCGCGGCCGGGCCGAGAGCGCGATCCCGGCCCCGCAGGTGCCTCTGCGGGAGGCTCCGATAACCCGATTTGAGCAATTTTCCACCGTCCACAGAAGCGGCGGGTATCGGAGCGCCCGGAGCTCGGATCCGATCCTCGCTCGTTTGCAGCCCCAAACTCTAGGCGTTTGCGCCCATTTCCCGCTTGCAGAAAATGCCCACGGGAGCGCGGCGGGTGACATGAATGGCTTCGTTTTGATGATTTTTTTTTCCGGGAAGNGAGAGCGCGGTCCCGGCCCCGCAGGTGCCTCCGCGGGAGGCTCCGATTTGAGCAATTTTCCACCGTCCACAGAAGCGGCGGGTATCGGAGCGCCCGGAGCTCGGATCCGATCCTCGCTCGTTTGCAGCCCCAAACTCTAGGCGTTTGCGCCCATTTCCCGCTTGCAGAAAATGCCCACGGGAGCGCGGCGGGTGACATGAATGGCTTCGTTTTGATGATTTTTTTTTCCGGGAAGATTTAAAGAACCTCCCCAAAACCCAACCCTGCTTGCAAACGGGGTGCCCGCTGTCATTCGCGTGGCCTCCCGCCCCTCCTTGTCCCCGATAGGGACCGGGCAGCGGGGAAGGTCCCCGCTGGTGCCCTGCGCGGTGGAGCGCGGGCGGGAGAGGAGCGCGGAGCTTCCAGCCCTGCTCCTCGGCTAAAGGCAGAGCTCGGGGAGGGAAGGGGGGGCTCTATTTTAATGTCATTATAGTTGCCGTGGCAACCCATTGGCTCACTCCTCGCGGAGTGAACCTCGCCACAATGGTGGGTTTTAGAGAAATCGGTAAATGTGCAGCGGAGGGACGGAGCTGCATTACCGCGAACAACGGCGGGGGTTTAACATGTGACCCTTCCAATTAGCCCGAGGATACCTCGGCGCAGCTGCCGCCGCTGCGGGGGTTTGGGGAGGGGGCGGCTTGGCCCCGCGGGGGCTTTGCGTGGGGACCCCGGGCATCTCCGCAGCGGAGCCCCGCAAGGAGGGTTGTGCGGGCACGGAGGGGCTCTGCGGGGCTGGAGAACGAGGTCCTGCCTTTGGGGACACCAGGGATCACCCCCTCGCCCCCCTGCCCAAAGCACAGGGCACCGGTGGCACATCGGCGGCAAGGAAGCAGGGATGAACTAGCCAAATCTACCCCCCCCCCAAAAAAAAAAANATCGGTGGCAAGAGAAAAGGGGGAAGAAATCCCCAAATACCCCCCCCCCCCAAAAAAAAAAAAAAAGTTTGAAGTCTTAAAATATGGTTCAGAGAATTACAAGTAATCAGAGCTGCGGGGGTCAGCAGTGCAAACTTTTTAAGACTAATGTTTATTTAGAAAAGTGAGCGGTGTCTGTGTTGCTTTTCAAGTGCCCCGGCACAAAAGTCCTAATGGCTTTTGCAGACTTTCCATAACAAACCCCTGCACGCAGCCTGGGGACCACCGCGGGAAGCAGCCCCAAACTCCGCTTCCCAGGGGGGTGTTGGCATGGTGGGGGGGCTCTGGGAAACCTCCTCCTTGCTCCACACCGTCGCCTTTACATGAATCAGTGACAATTTTTGCTGGACTTCCCCAATATTCCCACTTATCTATCTATCTATCTATCTATCTATCTATCTATCTATCTATCTATTTATTTACTTATTTATTTGTTTGCCTTGGTGCTGCTCAGCCTCAGCCGTTTGCGGTCCTGAAGGCCACCCATGGTGGGGTTCAGCTGAGCTGGAAACCCCCTTAGGAGGAGCCTGGGCATCTCCAGGTGCTGCCCTCTGAGGGAGGTCCCGCTCCGAAGGGCTGCAGGGACCCCCTGACAGGTGGGGATTGCCCAGGGATCAAAATCACTCTTGGGGGTTTCAAAAGGGACCCCAAACCAGGATTAGTCCCCCCTTGCAGACATGCAGGTCTCCCCCACAAGCTGCTCCTTTTGCTCCTAAGCTTGGAGGAATCAAAATGCCAAACTCCAAAGTCTCGCACAATATTCGAGGCAGTTCCCTAGTACTGCCCTGGCTTTGAACAGGGGGTGGATGCTGGGGAGACCTGGGTCCTGCTAGAAACAAGTGGCTCCAGCACTGAGTGACTCACAGGTGGGTTGGGAAAACTCAGGCAGGGTTAATTTCTTCCCAAGTCAAACCCCTGCCCTTGGCAGGTGCTAGGAGCTGGGGAGGGCTGAGCAGGGCCGCTCTGCTCCTTCCCTAACCAAGGGCTGCAGTTGCAGCATGGATGTGGGTTGCAGCCAGGAGCAAATCCTCAATTCTCCTTCCCAGGGGCCCCAAAGGGAGGCCAGAGTATTGGGGCTGCTCAGGAAAATGCTTGTGCGTATTCCCCCTCTCCAGTCTGAATGCCAAATAGCCCTAGGATCTTTCTGTTTACTTGCTTTCTAAACACAGACCTTTTTTACTAGCCGTGAGCCCAGATGGCAGAAGGTGGCGTGCCACTAAAATCCTCCTGTTTTGTTGCAAAGGCAGGAGCAGATCCAACTTGCTCCCCTAATCCATGGGGGCTCCTCAGCTGCCCTGGAACATCCCAGTCTTTTCCTCTCCAGGTCTCGGCATGTTTGCTGCACCGGGGCAGCGGGTGGCCTGGCGGTGCTGATGAGCAGGTCTGAGCTGGGTGCAACCCCATGTGCCACCCTTGGGATCCTGGCTCCACAAAAGCATAGATAGAGCCTGGATGCCGGAGCCAAAGGGAGCGGAGACCTGGAGAGAGTCCAGTCTCCAGAGCCAGCCCTGTCAGTGACCGTCCCCATACAAGAAGGTGAACGAAGAAGTGGCTGCAGAAGGCTTTGAAGGCACACACGTGGATCCCGCTTGGAGCACATATTCCCTTGGCTAAGCCGAGCTCAGATGCTCGGCACCACCAGGACTGGGCCCGGGGCTGAGGAAGCAGCTGAACTGGCTGTGCTGCAAGGCCAAGTGCAGCGGGGCGAGGACGTTGGTATTTATAAGGTGCTGAAATGAGCTTGACACTCGAGGAAAGATCCTCTGCTCTCCCGCAGGGGCTTTCACTTGAAGGACTCAAATCTGCCCTTCAAGAAGCCAAAAAAGACCTTCTGGCTCTTGTTACCTGCCAAGGGTCCCGAGTCTCCCCCCTTGCAGTGTGCTGGAGCACCTGCTCTTGTCTTCACACATTCCGAGACCCGAGGCCCTCCAGGCAGGATTTGCCATCCCTCTCCTGGATTTTGGTCTGCTGGTGCAATGCCAGGCTGTCTGAAGGGCCTGGCTGGGGTGAGACCTTGCTATTCTGAGTCTATCTGCCCCCGCTTTAAAGTAGAAATGGTGGGAACAGGGCATTTAAGCTTAAGGGGAGGGAGTCTGGGAATATCTTCTCTTAAACCTTTTGAATCATCCTGCCAGCTGGGGAGTGCTGGAGCAGGGAGGGGGAAACGTGCCCATGGGGAGGCTGGGGGGAGCTGCTCCGTCTCCCAGGACCGACACTGGAATGAGGCTTTTCAGCCACCTCTGCCGTGTCAGCAGAGCGCAGATGCGAGGTGAGCCCGTCTGTTAATACATGTGTTTTAAATGACTAATATTTGTTTTCTTCCCTTTGGTGTGGTGGGCTTGGCACTTATCTTTGTTTTCACAACTGTTGTGCCTATGCATTCGGTTGCCCAAGTAAGGAGAAAAAGATCCCTTGTGTGATCTGGAGGGATACGTTGCTGGATCTGGCAATATTAATGAAGAAACAACACTGAAGAGACAAAAAAAGACCTCTCTTGCTCTCAACCCCCTTTGGATCCTTTTATTGTGCTGGCAGTTGTTGCACTTGGACTGGCTTTGCACATTCTCCTCTCGCATCGGCTGGCTCTAGCCATGGCTCCCGAGATTCCACAGCTACGTCCTACTGAGGGAAAACATTTATTGAAGTCTTCAAATTATTGGGGAAATACATATTTCTGCTTCTTCTCCAAGCTCCACTGATGTTCCTCCTAAAGCAGCCCCACATGTCACCGCGGGGGCACGAGAAGTGGCCTCTCGCTCTCCTCTTGAAGCCGTTTCCTCCAGGGTGAACTTTGCATACCCAGAAATGCCACACGGGAGGATTCCTACAACTGCCCCGTGTGCTACGAGTGGGAGCTATGGTGAGTTGTGCTTTATTCTCCTATGTAAAGCTGCGCTTCAGCTGGTTCACACCTCTCAGAAGCTGGGTGTACAAGAGTGCTGAGCCTAGACCACCACTGGAGACGGCCTTTGCCACGATCAAAGCCTTGGTGCTGCAGGGCAAGGAGCAGCAGGCTCTGGGTATCAAGGGAGAAGGTCGGTGAGAGAGGAGAGATACGGCATAAAGTTCCCTGTGCGATGTCTGACAAGGACAGCAGGCTGCTGGGTCTGCTTGTTGCCTCTGCTCATTGCATGAGCACGTGTATGTGTGTGTGTGTGTGCAGTGCTCCCCGGCAGCGCAGCGGAAGAGCAAGGTGTAAAACACTCTTCTCCTGGCTCCATGGATAAATGGACTACAAAGGGCTCTTAAGCTGGGACACGCGCAGCAAGGACGGGCTGCGTCTTTGTCTGAGTCACAGCTCTGGAGAGACACCTACATTCCATCTGTCAAGGGAAAGGGGGTTGACTTATTTTGAGTTATTCTTTATTAAGGAATTGTTGAAATTGCTGGGGGATCGGGGTTGAAGAAAAGAAGACAAGGAGGAACATGGATGAGCCCCTTGGGGTCAGGCTTGCAATGCCCACAGGAACGTGCAGAATCCGGAGTGATGCTGGTCCCTTCCTCGTTTCCTGTCCAAGAGCTGGAGATGGAGTTGAGGTAGGTAGCGAGTGTCTGATGAAAACACCAGGTAGCCTGTTTCAAATGAAGAAGCAGAAACAGCTTTCCCCAGGAAACTTGATAAGACTCACTGCTGTGGCAAAAACTTAGATCAGAGATGTTTTCTGTGAAGGACGGCTCTGTTGGCAACCACCAAGCACAAGAGTTTGGATGTGCCCTTTGGCGTCAGATGTCCTTGAAGCAGCATCCTGCCAACCTGTCCGGAGGTCAGCAGGGTCCGTCAGGGTAAGGACTATTCTGCTCACCATTTCTCATATTTTCTTTCTAAGCATCTATCACCAGTCACTGCTGGATAGGAAGTATTGGAGTTTTGGATGAAAACCCAAATTGTCATGGAAGCAGAACGACAAGAAGGTAAACAGGAAAGAAGAGAAGTAAAATCCTATTCTCAGTGGTAGTGGTTGAATTTCTCCATTTGTTTTGCTGTGTTTTTTTCCTTTTCTTCCAGCAATGCGCTGCAGGATTATGATAAACATAAGGGAGAAACGGAATCCAGCTGATTTCTGATCAGGAGTGATATCAAAGCTGGCTTGTTGAACTCTGAATGATGCAAGAGCCTCTTGGGTCATGCTTTGGACATGAGGCCACAGATGATATATGAGTTGGGGTAACCTCTGGAGGTCTGGGAACTCCTGCAAGCAGAGCCAGTATAGATCAGGTTGTCCAAGGGCATTGTCCATGCAAATTTTTACTGTCTCCAAAGCTGGAGATTCCCCATGTTGCCTGTGTCCCTGTGCCATTGCTTGACCAACCTCAGGATGATTATTTTTCCTTCAACAAGCTAATCTACAAGGTATTTCCCTTCTGTAACTTGCATTCACTGCTTCTCCTGCTATCACTGTGCACCTGGAGCACTGGTGGCTTTCAAGGTGTGTTAGGGACCTACTCAGGCCCAGGAGAACTTGTCCAGGAACCCCACGTTTTTTGGGAGATGCGTTTCAGAGGGGCTCTCTGAAGAGGTGCATCTCTGAAAAGGTACAGCGGGTCTGGGTCTCCAGAGCCCACTGGACCTGTTCGTGTCTGTGCATGACCTGGCTGGGAGGTCTCAGCTCTCCCAAATGGATCAGCAGTGTTGTTGAAGCAGCATCATCTGTCTAAGGACAGGCTGAGGATTTCCAGCAGCCTCATCACTGCTGTTGCTCGGGAGAACCCTGAATTATGCCCAAAGATTGTCCCTGGAACCTAGCCCCAGGATCATGCAGGAGATGGCAGATCTGGGACAGAAAAAAAAAAAAAAAGAAAAAAAGTAAAGAACATGTGGCCCTTGGACTACTGCAACCAGCTGGGGAAACGAAGGCATGGATAGAAAAGCTCACCTGGCGTCACCATCTCCAGCTTCACCGGCAGCTGAGCCAAGCGGTTCCTGATTCCCAGAGCCCCGAGCATCCTCCACGCTGCTTGGGAACTTGCAGCACAAGGGCCTTGCTCCAGCCATGGGTTTCGGTGACAGGCGCACAGGCAGGCAGACCTTTTCCAGGCTGTTTCAGCAGCTGGAAATCATCTTAGGGAAAGACAGAGCTGTGACATGTTTGGCTGCACCTTGGAAAAGAAAAGAAAAAGTTGTCTGCAGTATCCTTCCCTGTCCCTCCCCTTGGGAATTGATGTGAGGGCTTGCTCAGGGGAGAGGTAGTCTGCTCCCATGCAGTGAAGAAGGGAGAAGCAGAAGTCATGAAACAGGGCTCTGTTTGGACCCAAATTCAATTTGCATGATTAAAACTTGTTGATCATGTACGAGGTTTTCCTGGCTGGGAGCTGAACTTGGATCCACAGCCAAGCTTTTTCTTTTCCAGAGTGCTCAGCATAAATCAGACTTTCACAGCCCCCTTTGAGTGCAAGGAGCAAGAAATCACGTTTTGTCTTGTGTCCAGGAGCGCTGCGAGAAAGGGGCTGTCAGAAGCCAGGCCAAGGCCCAGGCACATGCTCAGTGCATCTTTGCTGCCTGGCTTTGCTTTTCCCCATCTGGTGTAAAACGCTGCAGCTCCATCAGCTCCTGTGTGCTGACTTACCCCAGCTGTGATCCCTGCCAGGCCGTGGACGGCCAAGTCAAGCTGTGCCGTAACACCTTTCAGCCTGGATTATGCTCTTCTCTGCTTTTGACCCACGTAGTTAGGTGGATTTTCATACATCTCTGGATCTGGACCAGGGGCTGCTGGCAAGAGATTGCTTGCAGCCATCAGAGTCATTTCTTTCGGCTCTTGTTTTAGAGGTTCAGCCCAGAGATGCATGTAACCCTTCCACCTGCTTTTCTAACCTCTCTCGTCACTGGTCTCACTAGGATTATTTTTCCTATTATTTAACCAGGATTTTTCTTGGTGGTGTCTGTTGCCTCCTGTGCTCTGCACCTCCAGAAGAACCTGGCGCAGTTTTCTCTCTAACCACCTCTTAGCCTTCTTTCCTGCCTGAACACACCCAGCTCTGCCTCTATTTTGGCCCTGCAGAAACCGTGAGCCTCACATAGCGGACAGCTCAGTATGAAAAGGACTTTGGATCCCTAACAGAGCCAGAGACCCCAGACACTGGGGCATGCATTTGCTTGCTGTGAGCTACTGCCGGGCCGTTTTTTCCCTTTCTTCTTCTGTCCCCATATGCCACATGGTGATACCAGAGTGAGAGAAGGCCACAGAGCTGCTCTTTGAATCTCTGGGATCCTGTGGGATACCCTGAACACCACCACAGCTCCTGTGGGGCCCCCAATGGAGCGTGGAGGTGCTAGAGAGGGCTGATATTTATTTCTCTGTGCAGGTTGAGAGCAGAAGCCAAGTGAAGCCAAAGATCTTGGCCAAGGTTGTGTAGAAAGCCTGTGCTATATCAAGGAACTACCACCCACTAGTGCTGTGGCCACTAGTCACAGCTGCTTGGTGGCCTTCTCGCCTCCCAGAGCAGCCCAACCAGCCCTTTCCTTTCCCTTTCCGACTCTTAAAATAAAACTTGCAAAGGTTTGAGCATGGTTTCATTTTCACTAATAAATCCCTGCTTGCACTTGAAGCTGCCGTGCCTTTTAAAACATTATCTGGAGCTCTGATTACACTCCCGATGAAAGCAAACATGGCCCTATTAGTTTTCAAGGGAAAAAGCAATGCCAAGGCCTGTTATCCTTTACACATTCAGGGTAGCCCAAGTTTCACGGGAAAGAGAGGGGAAAAAAGGGACCTAGTGAGGGCAGCATCTGTCTCTGTGTTCACTTGTAACCGGGGACACTGCACTTCCTTCATAACTTTGGTGAATATAATATTTTGTAACTGCTACAATTACCTCTCGCACAGTGCCTCTGGTTCTTCAGCCCCCTGCATGGGGCTGCACCAAGCTGATGTTATAACAGGACCCATGGGATAAGGAAGAGCAAACAGGAGCTATTTATGCTATGAAATAACTACTTTATTGCGGTGTCTTCTCTCCATGGCTCAGAGGACCTTGGCTCTTGGGAAATTGGAGTTTGAAGAATCTCCCCTGGGGGAACAGGTTTGCTCAAGAACATTGTTCCAGATTTGCAGGTGGGTAAACTGAGACAGAGAGAGCTTAATGCTACTTCATGCGAGAGAATGGAGCAAGATGAGGAACCTGCCCATAATTTCCAGGGTGAGCTTTACAGATTCCTTAGGTACTTCTCTGTGTCTTTAGCAGTGATCAAAAGGTTTTGAAAATAGGTTTGCAGAGAGAGCAGAGACCTCATGTTGCAAACAGGCCTGCAGACTACAACCAAGTGGAATAGCTGCAATGAATAAAGGGGTGGGATGAAATGGGATGGGGTGGGAAGGAAGGGGAAGGAAAGATGATGATGGAAGGAATGGAAATAGAAAAAGGAAGAAAAAATTAAAAAAA
>VWPW01008436.1:0-10053 GCA_013389825.1 Crypturellus undulatus
TTCAAGAGCAGCTGGCAAAATTAAAGACCCCAGCCCTTAATTTCTCACGGCGTGTTAGTTCATAGGCTTAATGAAAGAAAACTATTTACGTGTTATACTTACATTAGAATGATTAGATCCCATAAATTATGCAGGACACCATTAATAAGTTTCATTATGCATCAGATTACAATGTCCTCATTCCAGCAGCAATCTCTGATTAATTACATAGCAATCACTACAGAGCTGACACTGCGAGAGATGGGGGATTATCCTGAGTGTCCCTTGGTGCAAGCAGTCATTAATATGATGGCACAAGGATTTGGGATAACAAATCACCCTTGGTAAGAACAGACCTGAACTCATTAAAGTTTAAACATTGTATGGATTTAATCTTTTATTTAAAAAAAAAGTAAACACAGGGGGGATTTTCCTGAAAATAGCACCTTGGGTTTTCCTTTATGCAAATAAATCTGCTTGCGGCAAAAATGTGGGAAAATAACTAGGTGACGTATTAAGATGCATCAGGTAGGTATTAAATGATTAACTTAAGGATGCATTCTTCTTCCACTGCTTCTTCACTGATTGCCTTTTTCCTTCTCTCCCTTCATACAATAGAGAAAAGAGCAATTTTTCCTTATGCATGACTCCAGAATCAATAAAAAGTCATGGGCTGGGTTGGTTGTACCTGTGCCATCTTTGCTATTCATGCCATATAGAGTATCCCAGCTATCTCCCAGATTTTAATAAAGGTTAGACTTCAAGGGGAAGCAAGTGATCAACTTTTACCTTAATGTATATGGACTGTGCATATGGATTGAGTTATAAATATCTTCAGTTTTATATTTTTTAGGACCTAGATTTGTGATATTTGGAACCATTGAGCCTGTAGATAGCTAACTCAGCTAGCAATCCTACACTAGAAAAACATATCGATTTCGTCTTGATACTATGCAAAGTCTCTCCATCTCCAGAGAGAGGGACAGAAAGTTTGCAGGACTGACTTCCAGGCCAGCACCTCTACTTACCACCTAAATTCCTTTGCAAGGAAAAATGCCACATCAAACTAAAACTAGACACTGAGGTTGAAATTACCAGGGAAACAGACATATTTCAGGATGCTGAAATGCTGCCAGGACATTTACTCCAACACTTTTATCGCTCAGAAGATATTTAAATAACCCCTTAGTGGCCAGAAGCTCTGTCTCCATACATCTCAAACAGATCATTGCCTTCCTACATCAAGAAGAGATCGTGAGTTACTACAAACCCAAAAGAGCCAGAGGAACTTGTGGACTCTAACCTTATTCCTTCAGAGCCCTCCCTTCTTCAGGATGTGGTTTATTTAATGCAACTCAACTGCTATCTTAAAATTAACTTTCTTTATATACCCCACAAAGTATATCTGAGCTGCCAGTGTCTGTTGCTTTATTTTGTCAGATGTCAAGAAGCCCATTTTAAACATTCATCTGATACTGAGCTCAACAAATGTATCTCTTTCTTAACAGAAATCTTCTTAAAACTGAGGGTGTCCTCAGAGTTGTTCTTTTTGTTGGACTGATGTTTCTTTATTTTTCTAGATATTCATATTTGTGAGTTTTAAACATCTCAACTCTTTTTAAAAAAGCAAAGCTATCTCAATATGCTCAGGGTGGAAATGGATCAGGAAGATAACTCGGACAAGAAATTAAAGGAAGTTTTATATAGCTCCATCTCAAAAAAAATAGAAAAGAATATAAACAAACAAACAAACAAACCCCAACAACTAATTTTTAGAGTATTTGTGAAAACACAAAGATAATCTGAGATAAAGCCTGTTTCACACTGCCCCAGGATGCCTGTGACAAAGGCAGAAATTGAAGCTTGGCCCACCACAGAGATTTGAGCAATACCCATTTTCAAGTTGTCTCCTCCATAAAACACATTAATTGCATGAAGGAGCCTTCATAAGCCCTGTTCCAGAGAAGTAGCTGGGGGCACAAATTTTCTTTCCTCCAAAGCCTTAATTGAAAACAGTCACTCACAAACAGAGAAGACAACAAACCAACCTGAAAAGCCTCAAGACTAAAATATCCTAGGTTACCAGCACCCTCCGACAGGGATACCAGCACGATCAACAAGCAAGGATCAGCTTGGCACAAAAACTCCCAGTCCACTGTATCCTGCAGTCCCAGCATGAAGTCCCAGCTTACTCCTGCTTCTTCTGTATGCTCCTTTTTTTGCTTCCACTCTCACACTTCTCTTCTGCATTGCCACAGCTAAATTAAAAACATTTTTTCTTCCTAGTAACCCCCTCCTTCCTCTCCTCCTCCCCTCCACTAAAAGATATGCGAGAGAAACAGAGTTAAAAAAACAAAATTAAAAATCCTGCTATTTCTGCTAGATGCTGCCACTGGCTGTGTGGGTTCTTGCAGCACTTGGATCTTATTGGCAATTATGCCCCTGAGACAAGTGGTCTTATTTTTTCTATAACCTTGCACCAAAAAGGCTCTCAAAGCCAGCTTTTAATATCTGAACTTTCATATCTCCATTGGGTAGGTGTAATTGCAGACTTCACTCTGTCTTGCAGCCTCTGTTTTCTGCTTTATTTCTCAAATAAGTTTCCCCCTGCTGCCTGTGCTTCCTACCCCAGCTCTCAAGCCTGTATCAAAACTGCTTACAGACCTCTTTTTAAAATTTTTTTAATACTTTTTTTAAAATTCATGACAGTTCCTAGCATCTGAGCATTTTTATGATGTCTCCTATAAATCGACCTCTCTATAAAATAGTGAGGAAGGCCACAGATTAAGTCCCAGCGAAAAGGAATGCAATAGTATCCCAGCGGGTACAAGAAAAGACATAAACCATCAAGGGGGCACTCTGAGCTCATTCATAAATTGAAATTTGTCCTTTGATAGTAGCATGCGGCCACTGCAAGAAAGATTTTCAAAGCTAAAAGGTGACCTGGGAACATAACAGTCTTTATACTTTGGGATAAGAAAGCCCAGAGGAAGAATCAAAATGGTCTTGTGGTCAGTGTTAGTCAGCTCTGCAGTTGCATCCCATCACTACTCAAACAACTGATATTCTTAAGCAGCTCATCCCATTAATATATGCCTATATGTATATATTTTTCCTATATGGAAAAATAAGCATAAGCTTTACTAAAAAAAAAAAAAAAAAAAAAAAAAAAAAAAAAGGATTTTTAATAATTTTTTTTTTTTTATTTTATTATTTTTTTTTTTTTTATAAAAAAAATTTTTTTATTTTTTTTGTAAAAAATAAAAAAAAAAAAAAAATTTTAAAAAAAAAAAAAAAAAAAAAAAAAAAAAAAAGTAAGTTCCTCCTTGATAAGTACTTCAGGCAGTGCCTGTGGAAGTCCCAAATGTTTGCTTTCTTAAGCTTGGTACAATGAAAGGGTCCAGTGCTTCTTGCTGTATGGTGTCTGAACATCTGTACCTATGCATGTGAAACAGGTGGAAGATGCTTCTGGATGGATGGCATTGCCATTTACACCTATATCCAAGCATCCCCCTGAGATATAAGTGTCCCGGGCAGAGCATGATACAGTAGTGATGGAAAAGCTGTGATAATGCAAGATGTTGGGGAGAAAAGGGCTTATCATCACCCCTTCCAACTTGGGCTCAGAGAAATCTCTAACAGATACTTCCTGAGAAGCAATATAGGATTTAAAGACATTTGTGTGATATAAACTAGAAAAGGTCAGAGATGACATCTTCATTGCTTCAATTTTCATTAGCTGCAGGTCATTAAATAGGCATTTGTGGGTGTAATTCTGTATGCATAAAACAACTGAAATATTTATTACATACAAAATGAATGAAAATGCACTCCCACTGCTTCTGCGTGTGATATCTGAAGTATAAAGATACAGATGATCAGAGGTCTTCCTCTCATTGTACCACATTCCTTCTCCCATTGACATACACTAGGACACTAGTATTAAAATCTAAACCTAATGCATGTTAAAACTAAGCTACCTTTTTTGTTTTTTGTGGTGCAAGAGCCTTTCCAAAGACTAGATGTAGCTCATGCAGAGCAAACTACACTCAGAGTCAGGTTTGAAAATCAGTCT
The DNA here is from genome assembly GCA_013389825.1 of Crypturellus undulatus. Taxonomy (NCBI): domain Eukaryota; kingdom Metazoa; phylum Chordata; class Aves; order Tinamiformes; family Tinamidae; genus Crypturellus; species Crypturellus undulatus. The sequence continues at coordinate 4,055 of VWPW01008436.1, forward strand.
GAGTCATCAGGAAATTCTTGTTCATGAACACCCATGTAACCTAACTTCAATTTCCTCATGCATTTACACTACAGCTACTTACTAAATAACCCTCTACCATATCTTTCCACATGACCCTTGTGGCAGTCATTCAAGGTGTAAGCAAATGAAAGCAAAACCTTCTAATGCTCAAACATTTGGCAGCAGTGCTACGACTGCCTTACTGCTTGCATAATGGCACAGGAGGAAAAGTGGCAGTCATTCAAGGTGTAAGCAAATGAAAGCAAAACCTTCTAATGCTCAAACATTTGGCAGCAGTGCTACGACTGCCTTACTGCTTGCATAATGGCACAGGAGGAAAATTGCAATTCTCTAGAGCATTGAGAAAATAGAAATATTCAAAAATTATTCCCAGGATGTCAAATTTGAGATATTTAGTTACCTCATTGTCATAATCCCATTCTATTTAGTGGCTAGAAAATAGATTGTGCAACATAGGTCTTCTCAGTGAGAAAAGGGGTTGATGCTATTTTTCTGTGACAGAAAACCAGTGGATTACAGAGCTGCATTGGGTAGATGGTGCTCCCTGGCCCATGGGACTCGATGGGGCTTCAGCAAACTTTCTGTGTGGGCCTGCAACCAGTCAGCTACACTTTCTGGGACTGGGACTAGGTTTCCCATCTGAAAAATGGAAATAATAATTCCATGTCCATCATTACAGATTTACCAGGGTGATCCTTGAGGCTGCCAGCTATGAACAGAATAAAATTATAAAAGCTGGAGGGAGCAGATTTCTGGTGGGGCCATGTTGGTGCTCTACACAAGAGATGTTAGAAGAAGCCTTTGCTGACAACCTTGGTAAACCTGGTATAACACTAGGTACCCCTGAGAAGAACCATGGAATATGTTGTTATTTTTAGCTTTTGAATATCAGGAACTTGGCAATATGGATTGTATTCATTCAGTGCTTACAATTGCATATTCAAGAGCAATAGTATTTTCAGATTCCAGCCTACTACGTCTTTTTGAAACCTAATACTGAGATTTAAAAGCAGTTTACTTCTTACTTACAATTTGCGGTTGGGGTTTAGAAAAAGAGAAAGGGACAAGTAACATATTTTGCAAGCGTTTATTTTTAAATATTTGGGATAAAGGAACATGGAAGAAGTCAAGCAAGCCCTTCCTCTCCTCCCAGGAATAGAAAACAAAACAAAACACACTCAGAACCCTAAAACAAACCCCATCTAAATTAAAATGGAAAAGGAGAACACAAAAAAGTAGTAAAGAAAAATAGTCCAACTCCCAGGAAGCATTACACTAAGAAAATATCAGGAAGAAAAGGACACACATTTGCATCCTGCACAGTGCGTGGCTGTGATTTTGCTGAGAGACACAAAGGATTTGGAGTCTGTACAGAGCATGTAAGGACATCAAAGTACATTTCAGCATCCAAATCAGAAATGATCCCTCTTGGTGTCAGCTGGCATTTGGGTAAGCATCAACAAGCCAAGAAGTTGTAAAAAGAGCGGCCATGGCAGAAAGAGCCCTAGTGGAATATAATACATCCCTTCTTGCTGGGGAAAGGCAGTTTTTTTTCCCCCATAGGAAATGATTCCTGTGTATTCCTTAAGCATTGAAAATAAATAAGTCCTCATACAACAGTATTGCCTTACTCAACAGAAGTACCCAAACTGCAACGATTCCATTTGGAAAGCTGGAGAAATTTATTCTGGATGCAGAGAGCAGTAATAACAAAGTGTGGAAATAACAAAGTGATTGCACACTCTGCATTCTGCCCAACAGTACTTCCAACCACAGATTATCCTGGTGCAGGAAAGTTTTCAGAGAGAGATACCTCAAATGCCTAAGATGAAGCTCATTGTATCCATTTAGGGATGATGAAAACAACAAAAAACAACCAAAATCCCTTGGCAGGTTGCTATTAGCTCAAGGGCTCTGCCTTTAATTGGTATAAATAATTAACTAGCACTGTGCATGGATGACTAAGCATAATAATAGAGATGTTTCCTCTTGAGGTTGAGATTATATCCTTTATAATACTGAATAAATCAAGCAGCCTGTAGAAGCAAGTTGTCTCTTGCTGTATAAGACTGGAAATGTTCTGTTAACCAAGACCCTCAGAGCAAATTTAAAAGAACAGAAAAGGGCTGTGGTTTCCAAAAGAGGAAATGAAATGTCTTCCCAGCCTGGGGTTTTAGGACTGGTTGTCAACATAACAGATAAATGCTTCTGTTGTAAGCCTTCACTGGATGACTAATGTGGACTTTACTGGTCATCTTTTGATAGACTCTGCATCTATTATTGTTTTTTTTTTTTAAGAAAAGGGAAGTAGTAACTAAGCTCAACAGACAGAAAAAATGTGCCTCACACTACATGGGGCTCAGCTGGCATTGTGTGATTCTTATATTAGAGAAAAATCTAGTCAGGATAATTTCCTGTGGAAATTAGTAGTAAAAATGAAGACTGATTTGTGAAATAGAGCAGAGAATTCAGGCTCTGCAAGTTACTACAGCAGCCCATGTCTATCTGACTAACCCAATGTCCACATCCCTAGACTGATGCTTGTCCAGGAGTAGAGGCTACAGCTGAAACCTGTATTGTTCTGTAATCAATAGCAATAACATTGGGCTTTATAACATGTATATATATTCAGAAAACACTGTTTTGTTAAATTTTTTATCTCATTGTACCAGTTACATCTTTTGCATTTGAGCCACCATTTCAGCCATAATTTGATTATTTAGTACAGTGCAGAGCAGTAGGTGGATATACCAAACACCCTGAATGAGGTGGCATGTCTAAGCAGGACATTACAGTGCTATTATGAGATGCTAGCTTAATTTCTGAAGGAAGAATGGCTGCATCAACCTTTGTCTTCAGCTAATATCTTCCGTTTTCCAGCAGGATTACTTTCCTGGGTAGGACACATGGTTAAATGCAGTCTAGGTTTGATGCACCCACAGAGCACCAAGTCACCATGTGTGGATGTGTCCTCAGTGTTCTTGCTCAGGGCAGGATCCTCAGCGAGTCCTGTACGGCTCCAAACAGAGCATGCATGTTTGTGCACATGAACAGGCATGCACATGTGTATTCTCACATGTGATGTCTTCCTTGTTCTTCCAGGGAAGACAAGACATTAAATCAATGGTATTCAACTTGCAGACTTAACAGTTTCCAGGGCAGTGCATGAGTTTTTTCTTCAACGAGGCTTGAAGTCTTATCTCTTTTTAAAAAAGAAAGGAAGGTGTGGGCAATCTCTGCATTGTTTATGACACAATTTCATCTTAATTTCACAAGATCTGTAACCATTGAAAGCTGATTAAATACTCCTCATACCAGACAGAATAAGAGAAAAAGGCAGATTCTCTGCAGCATCCCATTATCCTGGATGATGAGAGGCAGAGAGTATCTGACAAAGTCAGATACTGCCCCTCAAATCTTTGTGCTTTCTCCACAGAAGCTTTGAGATGCCTGATAGCAATACCAAATTGCACTTTGTGGCTTCACCCTCTATATGGAGCTATATTTTTATATGGAGCTATATCTTCAGTGGCCTGAGCCCACTGGAAGCTGTTACGAGGTTTAAGAGCTGATAAGTGCCTCTTCTGCACTCCTTAGCTCTGAGTTTCTCATGGGCTATGTCATTAAAAACTTTATGGGAATTGGAGATTGCGCTGTGATTTTGTCACTGAAAATCAGGAATAAACTTCTTAACAGCTATGTAGTATTAAGAAGCAGGCATTCACTTTATTGCAGCACTGGGTGCACGGGGAATAGCTCCATTTATCATGCACACTCTAAGGTGCACTAGCTAAAACTTTTATTTCTCTATTAGTTACATATGCATTAAGCTCTAGGATTGATCATACATATTCATTCTATTTCCCGGAACTAATTATAATATACCCCACTCTCGTGCTCGTGCGCCCTCTGTCCCTTTGGTGGTCTCTGGTGGCCTTTTGAGATCCCCTGGTGGTCATCTCGCTGTGTCCACTTGATGTCATCCCGGAACTCACTTCCCTATTTTGGCTCAGAGGTCCTGTTTTGGTCTTACTGCCCAGTTCCAGACAGTTCTTTGAAGATAGGGTGGTCGTTATCTTCATCTTCAGCCGGTCTTTGCTGTTCTTGTTCATATTCTCTCATGATGTCCCAGGAACATCTACTGTTTTGTCTGTACCTTCCAGCGACGACAGCGAAAACATGTCCTTGGGTGCATTCTCTTCTGGGGTTTCTCATAGCAATTTGACTGCTCGCCCATCATTTTTCATGCATTTGACATTGAAGACCATTGGTTTAAATACTAAAAGTTGACTCATTACATTGTTCACCCTCATGCTATGTACATCCCCAGTGAAGGCAGCCGTGTCAGAAAGTCTAGTATATTGGCTTATTTGTTCCATTTTTTCCCCAAGATAGAAAGAAGTGCATTGTGCCTTTCTATTGAAAACTCGGATCGTTCTTATCTATCCAGAACTCTTTTGCTTTACTTAATGAACAAAATGTCAGTGTCTCTTTCACTGTCACTCCACAGTTGTATAAGTTAGCAAGAATTTTTTCTGATCAGCACCTTTGCTCACAGCCTTACTTCTATAATTAGAAGATCCATTTGTTTTCCAGTTTACTTGGGTCCCTGCAGTAGAGCATGTAACTGTAGTTTTTCAAGCATTGCACAGAAATTGATTCTTCACTGTTTTACAGAGTTGTAAGGGACGCACAGCTTCATTTTTTTTCTTTTTTTCTTTTTCTGTTTGTTTTTTTTTCTTTTCTTTAAGGAGATCTTACAGCTCTCCCTTGTAGCTATTGTTTCTTTTTCATTTACATCCTTTTCTTGGGCTATCTGTAACACTCACTAGGAATGCACTTTATAATCAAGAACTGTAGATCTCCTCCTCCACTTCTAATTTATCTCTCTTGACTCCACATTTTTCAGTGGTCTTTCTGATGCTTCCTTCTATGTTTCTCCATTGATATTGCTTAACAAAAATAAAAAAGCCACTTTTTACAGAGCATGTATTTCCCATTCAGTGTTACCAGCATAATGCTTTAATCATGCAGTAGCAACAAAACTGCTAGATCCTCCTTGGGTTTTTGTCTCTCCTTTTTGCTTTTTTCTTTCTAGCAATCCTACCCCTTTTACCAGGCACAGGATCTGAGCTTTGCCTTTTATGTTTCCCTGTTGTACTTGGCCTCCAGGCTGTATAAGCTGAGCATCTAAATAGCAGCTAGAAGTGCAGAGTCACTGCAATGTAGAACTTTGAGCTCCCAGAAGAAACCAATTATTTGCTCAGTCTCTCCTCAGGATGAAAGAATCAAGCGTATATCTCCAAAGGGCTTTTGATGAACCTGTTCTAAAAATCCTCCAGAAACAGAGACTCCACAGGAGTCTATGACATATTCCTATGCATCACTGCCCTGTTGTTCAATCCTATGTTGTCTTGTCTTTGCTGACATTTTTAAGTTTACCTAAATGACCAGAAAGAAAAATATGCATCATATTTATTTTTCATGTTGAAAAAATACCATGAATATCCTCAGCTTTTTCATCTTCAGACTCAAAATCCTTAGTTTGACTACCTTTCTCAAAAACCTCTTGAGTTCTGATCCCATAATGCATAGTATTTGCTGTCTGTTTTGCAGAGCTTCTTGGTAGCACTTAAACAGACAATTGTCACCGAAGACGTTCATAAAGATATTGAATATCCCCCTGAAAGAGACTTCAATTAGGCTCCTAATGCCTTCACAGTCTGGCATTACCCTATTGATAGTGGCACAGAAGAACATGTTCTTTTTAAGAACAGTTGTGTACCTAAATTACAATTTATATGGACCATATGTTCTTACTCACTCATGAGAATGAGAATGTCATGAAGGATCAAGTATAAATCTTTCTTAAAATCATTATCTATCACATCTCTCACCTTATTTACCCATACATGGTAAGCCAAAGATCATTTAATCTGTTTTACCAAATATGTACTTGTGGGGGTTGCAGCCGTACT
>VWPW01008441.1:0-10637 GCA_013389825.1 Crypturellus undulatus
TTTTTGTTTGTTTGTTTGTTTTTTTGCCACACCAAAAAAGGGCTGGATTTCAGTAGTGGGGTAAAAGTAATCAATCATTTTCCTTTATAATCCTCTGTGAAAGAAGAATCTGTGCCCAAGCAATGCACGAGCTGACTCCCTCTCAGACCACCAAAATGACCGTCAGTTTTTGTGCAAACCACATTGAGGTGTTTGTCTGAGCTCCAATAAATAAAGTCCCTAAGGCATTTTCCATGCCCACAGTATTCATCTCCCGTGTGCTGCATGTCTTGCCTTGCATGCAGTATGTCACGTATCAGGCAAAAATGTGACCCCTGTTGACTTGGATCATGCAAAGTTTGCGTTAAATGAATGCCTTTCTATTGTAAAATTACACCATTGATATAATTACTTTTATTACTAGTGTTGCAAACAGCATGTACAGTAACAATAAACATTTAGAAGAAAAAATGAGATTCTTTTTATTTTACTTATTTTGTCATTTGGAAGCCCTTTGTATAAAGACCATCATTTCCCTTTACACTCAGTTTCCTCTGTTTGTTTGGGTCTCTAATTGAGCAATCAAGGAGGCAAAGACAAGCCAAAAATAACAAAACAAGCTAGTGAAGTCCAGGAGGATTTGTCAGAGGTAAGGAGGAAGCTCTTGCTGAAAGAAATTACTAGTTGGCTTTTATTTCAAGTTCAAGAGAACTTTTAGGGCTAGTTTGTAAATGTATCAAATAATAAAGAGATGAAAATAAAATAATTCTGTTTCCATGCAGTCTACTGTGTGCCACTCCCTCTAGAGGCTGTTACCAGTGTTATTTTCCTAATGAGAGCTTGGGTTCTGTTGCAGTATGGATTTCCTTCATTGTATTATATATGCTTTTTTTTTTTTCAGGCTGAATCAAACAGGCAAGTGTGGCATCAACATCTCCCTGCTGGCTGATGGCTACGCCACAAGGGACCATGGCAAACTTAGACTTTTTCCAGAAGTATATTTAGCTCACCTTTTTCTTAATGGGTTATCTTCTCCTTAGAGAAAGATAAGCCCCTTCAGAGTGATACTGGATCCCCCCAGAGACAAGAAATGAAGATGTCCAGAAACTGCAAATATGCAGCTCATCGGGATTTGTAAATTGCCTCTCTTCTTCCCCACTCAAACAAAGAGCTGCCCAGTGTGAAAAGCCACATTGGCCAACATAGAAGATATCTCCACAATGTGGATGATGTGGTAAAACAAATAATTATTCATTGGAGTTGTTTCCACAAAGAGTGATGGGGTGGAAGCTGCCCTGTCAACTCTCTTCTGGTAGGTACCTCTCGCCGAAGAGATCACAGTATTTTATAGTAAAGATGTTTAATGGGGCAGAGGTGGGTATGTGGTGTCAATTTTTCACCAATGCTGCACTAATCAGTCCACAAAGCACCCTTGAGACCAATGTGTTAACAGATATTACAATCCTTGAAGAGTGGTAGTTTTCATGGTCTTCACGGCCTCTGACTACCGGTTTCTCACTCTAGGCTCTCAATCCAACAATGGAAAGCCCCGACAAGTCCAGGACTTCAATAGGATTGTTTCTTGCTCCTGTTACAGATGGCCAAATCCCGCCTGGCTTTCTGCAGCAGATCCACCAGAAATGACACATATCAAGGAAGAGTAAGCACTGTTTATGTTTTGAAAGACAGCTGCAAAAGATTGTTCCCCAAATCCAGACTGTGGAGCAGGCTGGGGCAGCCCATTTCTCCATGCCAGTGCACAGCAATCAACTTTGTCATCTGCATGTTCTTCCACAGAGCTGAGCATCTCTGTGTGCAGTGCTCTGAACCTAGCCTAACCTGAATTCTGTGGCAATCTGTAGGTGTCTGTGTTTCCCCCAAGCAACAGCAATCCAGAGGGATGCATTTCAGCATATCTCGAGCCCAGCAATGCAGGCTTTTTGTCTGTGATGTGGCTGGTCACAACCTGACAGCCGCTGCACTGCCATAGTTCATTAGTTCTGAATGATCAGGATAAATCATTAATTCCTCCAGCTTTGTCCCAAGCTGAGGATAATCTAAATCCTTCCCTGCAACTCTGAGAAATACAAGTGATTTACAAGAGACTCCCAATAGATATCCCAGTAGAATCAGGTAGATAACCTAGAAAAGCTTGAAATTGCAACTTGATTCATATGAGAAAGCCTCAAAAACAGAATGTCATTTTAAAAATACGTTTTTTTTTCTTCCCTGATGTAAAGATTTATTATATTTGAGGCACCTGATTCATAAACTTCAGGGGTGCAGGCAGTGAGTTAATATGTGCTGAGAGTCAGATAAGCTATAGCCCGTTTTATGAGCTGCTCCACAATGTCGAGAAGAAGAGAACATAAACTAATTCCCAGGCAAAAGGGGGAAACATGAGAGAAACAGGAATAAAATTATCCTCCCCATTGGTCAAAAGGAATGACTGCTGCAGCAATGCCTTTCAGTGTTAAGTCAAGCTGACCTTTCACTCTGTACTGTCAAAATCTTTACAGACAGTGCTATAAAAGAGATATGGCATATACAGACTGCTACAGTCTGCACTTCCCATTACTTGTTTGTATTCCCCACTTTGATTCATTTCCGCCACCCACTTTCATTACACTTTCCTTTCCTTGGGTGATCTCCAGTCCTGTCTTTCACATGGAGCAGCTGAGTGCCGGCCCTTTGTAGAGTGCATTTGTGCATGTCAAAGCTCAGAGGTGAGGTGCTTGTGGGTGTCCTTTAGCATTCCTAGGCTCATCTGCAGCCCTGCAGAATTGTTAAGAGAAGGGGCAGTTGGAAGTGTTTTTCAATGGAAGCTAGGTTATGCCAAAATGCATTCATACCTTATATCAGAAGCATTTAATTCGGGTCCATTGAAGCAGCCATCCCTGGGGTGCCTACCCACCCTGTCTTGGGGCTGAGTAAACCTGTAGTCAGGAAGCAACCAATATTTTGAACTGGAATAGCAGTCTGGTTTCAGCAGCCAATATTTTTCAGAATTGTTTCCATAAAGAGGTATAATGATTCAGAGCAAGTACAGGATGTACAGGTGAGATCAGGGTGCAATGACATCCTGAGGAATTTCTGCTACCTCTACTTGTAATCTACAGTAATACCATAAAAGGCTTCCTGTCCTACTGATCTTCTCTGATGTTTAGGGAGATGTAGAAACTCTCTGTCCCAGAGAAACTAGTGCTTTGGTATTTGCCACTTCTCCCTCTTCTAGGGATTCTTTTTTATCTGAATTTTTTTTTTTTTTCTTGGCTTGACCAGACTTAGTTCTGGCTACATCTTTGTCCATCATTTATTCAGGCTTGTTCATTTCCCTTTGTTATCTCAGAGAAACTAAAACAAATCTCAATGTGTCAGGTCACAAAGGATGTAAAAACTGTTTGCATTTCAGAGAGATGGCCCTTGGAGAACACTCAGTGGCCCCAAGACCACCCAACCCATGAAGAGGCTCTCTTGTCTTTCCCAATAAATACCTCAGAGAAAGAAAGAAGTGAGAAGGCCAGAAATACAAAGAGTGAAATGAAGAGTGTATTCTTCATGTATCAAGGTGTTCTACAGGGCAGGCAGGGCTTGTGCTTTACTACGGGTGGCATTCACATCAAAAGAATGATCTAAAAAAATCCTGCTGCAGGTTCAATATATGTTTGCTACCTATGTAAAGCCTTTTAGACTCACAGCAGGATATCAGATTCACACACTTCGCTTTTCTGTGCATATTCTGTAATGAGCAGCACTTGACAGAATGTAGACACAGCTTGGTACTCAAAGTCATTTCAAGAAATGACAGAGGAATGTTAAGGAACTCAGCTCCTTCTGAAGCTTTTTTTTTTTTTTCTTTTAAAGAAGAGCAGGGCTTATTTGAGGACAAATTAAAAATAGCCTTGAAAGTTACTCCAGGCTTTATCTCCTCTGTACAGTTGCATCACACATGACAAGAGGAAATTCCTTCAGGCTTTAAATAAACCTATAATCATTTAATCTCTAATGGGTTATTTGAAATTCAAGCAGAATACATCTTCCGTGCACTTGTACACCACTAAAGATCACTCCACATTTCAAAGCCCTAATGGAGGCTTAGAAAAACATAAAGGTAGAAGCAAGTAGTCAGGAGCAGGCTGGCAAAAACGAGCAGGCTGAGCTGCCATGACAGAACTGCGATGGCCTGGCATTGGGGTGGGATCTGCTGGTTCAGTGAGGGTGGCACCATGCAGGCTAACAGCTTCTGCTAGCTCCCTTTTTTTTTTCCATCTTTTTTTCCATAGAAATACATCTGCAGCAGGATGGTGGCCTTTAAATGTAGTGGAAAAGTAGTCACTGTGTCAAAATCCATCAGACCAGGACAGTGTCTGAGGAGATAGTTTGAAAACCTCCCTTGTTGCTGTGACTGCTGTGGGTTAGTGACTCCATACACAGGAGTCATGCCCTTGCTTTGTCAAGGCACATTGCTGCCCTTTCCAGGAGGAAAGAGGCACAATTCCATGCCACAAAAAGCATGATTTGACCAAAAAAAGCAGGGGGAGGTTGATGTCTGTCATTTCTTAACCTAGTGGAGGTAACACATATGTATGTTTGCTCCTGTAGATACCTATCATGAGTGATTTGCAGGAGAAATGACTTTGGACACCAAAGAAGGGCTCAGAAAATGATTGTCCCTAGTTAGTCATTTTTGGCTTCCTTGGCTCCAGGTCTTCCAGGAGGGACAAGTGAGCCAGGGTGAGACGCCACTGCCACAGGGCCCCTAGCTTCCCTTGGCTGGAGAGGAGCGTTGTCTCCCTGTCTTAAGGCTGTGCTACCACTTTTTTGACAAAACCAAGTGTCCCTGTGCTTGAGGTGAGCCCTTGCAATTGCCTTCTTTTTGTATCCTCAGTTCTTTTCTCCTTCCCTTATCTGCTTGACAGCTTCCACCTTTTCTGCCCTTCACTGCTATTTTTAGCCATTTAGACCCAGTAATCAGAGAATTTGTTGGGATTTTTTTTTTTTCCTAATGACTAATGGAAATTTTATCAGGCTCTCTAGGCATCTGACACATCCACAATGACCACCACCCTCTGCTTGCCAATACAAGTACTTTGATGGTGACTTTTGTAACTATCTGCCAACAACTGGACGATAATGATTACTGTACTGTAACTTAAAAAGGAAAATTCTTCTTCTTAATATGCAACATAGTCACTTTTTACTGAGCTGAAAATTCACAAAGAGTGTCTAGGTCTAGCAATAGCCTTAAGCACTTCAAAAACAGGTTCATGTAATTTATTAACATTTCAAAGTGGTCTCCCTGGCCTGACAGGCTCAGACTTCAATTCATTTTCTGTTCTTGTTAAAAGATACTGTATCACATTAATATACTTTGACAACTGAGATACAGAATATTCCACCCCTACTTATGCTCTAATGTTTCTACCCTTACTTATGCTTTAATGTACACCTGACAAAATTATGAGTTCCTGGAGCAACCCCTACAATTTGAGCATCCTTGTATAAACTGCAACACAAATAGCATCATCTCCACAGCATTTTGTCAGCTTTCATTTGCCCAGCATTTGTATTTTATATATTTGAACAAAGATCTTAGTTCCCTTGAACATGCCATGTGGGCCTGAACTTTGAGGATATCATCCACACCACAGCATATTTATGAAAAGCTGTGCACCCCAGTCATCTAAGAGGCCATGGCTGCTGAGCCTTTCCAAAACCTGGCTGCTGGTTTCTCTTACCAAACCTGGCCTCAGCCAGCGGCCCTTTGAGGGAAGCAGAGGCAGGTTAGCAGGCACTCGTCCATACTCTGAAGTGAGACAAGCCATGACAACGGAAATGGAAAATGGGGAGAGGCTGCTGGTGCTGTTACAGGCAAGTTCTGTGTGATGCCCTTGGCATTCTTCCCTGAAAAGTGACATTTAAAAGAAGAAACAAATACAGAATTTTTTCTGCAAGTGACATACATTTCTTGCATATTCTTTGAATGATGCTCTTTCAGCTACAACTTTTTCTTACACCAAGTCACAACAAATGCTTTAAAATAATGGCAGTGCTGGGGTACCTCCTGCACCAATAAACCAATGACTGAAGCAAAAGACTACACCTTAATTACCAATGTGATAATAGGCATGGTTGTAATGAGGTTATCTATCTTCCATGGCTTAGGTGTAAGATTTCATTTACCATTAAAATGCAGCCATCCTGGGAAGGACAATGCATAAGATTCACAGCATACAATGTAAAGACAGAACAGGAGCTGTAAAATACTGTCTTCTTGTGCTAGATTTTTACACTGAGGTAAAGCACATTTCACACTAAACCCCACAGACATTGTTTGACTTAGGCAATGCATCTCTTTGAAATACACTTGATTCCTCTGTGAATGGCTTCCCTGTATCAACTCTATGAGAATAGAAAACAGATAGAGCATGCATAAGCAGTTGTTTAACAAAGGAAGAAGATAATCATGGATCTAGAAATGTAATCCATCATTTAATTCAACATAGCATTTGACAACATGCTTAGTAAATTCATTCTTTAAATATGTGTGTCCACTGACACATTTAACATAGTGAAGAAATGAAAATATTGCTAGAAAATCATTACTGTTGTTTCTCATTTAAGTAACTTTTAAAACATAAATTATGCAGGAAAAAATATACATCTGTAGTGTTTAGACTATTGTACATTATAAATGTGCTGGAAGGATTGAGCACTGTTCTGGTCATGTTCGCAAGGCTGCGTGTAGGCACTACAATGGTTCTGCAGGCATAATATTTTATTTTATTGCAAACCACCTACATAGAAAATAGAAAGCAAACATGACAAATTCCACAGCTCTATCACCTTAAATAATTTGAGGTCCATTAATACCTTAAAAATAAGGCATTTCATCAGGTCAAGGAACACTCAAATCTTCATCATGAGAATTTCTCTCAGGTAGATCAAAGGCAATATACAGGTGAATGATGATGGTTCAGCCAATTCACAGTTTTCAAAAACAGGTCTCTTTAAAAGTAAGTGCTCTCTTAAGAAAGTTCATTATCATTAATAATGGATAAAAAATTTGCCTTCCTCTTGCTATACTAAACAGTATCATATAGTACAGAGAGGATGGACATTTGCATAAACATATCTGTTTAGTAAGTTGCTTCTTGCCTAACTTAAGTCATCTAACAATCAGAAATCTGAGGTAAGCTCATTTTTTATAGTAATATACATCCTCGGGAATGCACACAGATGTCCAGAAAGCTCAGTAAAAATAAGGGAGGGTATGAGGAGAAACCACAACATAAGAAGTACTAAAAACAAAATAATGTTAAAGGTGAGACAAAGACTGAATTTTCTGTTTGCTTGTTTTTGAAAGTTTTAAAGCACTCCCAACCAAAACTTACTGCAAGCCAAATTTCTCACAATGCATTATGGCACCGAGGAGCCTTTCCTGGAGTATTGCTCTAGAGCTGTATCTGGGGAGTGACAAAATGAGGCTGCAAGTACTGGTAAAAGGATAGTATATATCTGGATCTTCCATTTTAGGATCTGTAATATAAAATACAAAATATTCCAGGCCAGTTGCAGGGATTCGATCAGATCCTGACAAAAAAGCTGAGGGAGAAAAAAAGGTAATAGGTTAAAAAAAAAAAAAACATAAAAACAGAACTGCAAAAGTATGGTTATTTCCATAAACTAATTATTTTTATTTCTTGGATTTATACTTGAATATAATAGAGTGTCTTGTGATTCATAAAGCTGTTTTACTTGTAGAGACATGGAGGATAAGAAAAGCTACGCTATGGTTGACCTTCTGCATTTAAAAAAGGATTTGCTGGCTTCTGCAGTCCTTTGAAAAGGCTAAACTGCTTGTGTTCATATGCATAAGGTAGGTCTCAGGCTTCTGACCAACAACTGATATCCAGACAAGTAAGTGATAAAATAATCACAAAGTTTATGGGTGTGTCAGGTGCTCTGAAGTGAGTCTCTAGAGAGGTCAGAACTGAGTCTGTGCATATGCCCTGGGTCAGTTCTTTCTGGCTTTCACTAGAAAATTTTGGGAAAAAGATATGGCTAAGATCTACTTGGAACAACAGTATTTGTCACATGTAAGCATCTACAATGTGTGTTTTGGGGGAGAGAAAGGACTAGCTTAGAGTGTCTGATACATTACCAAGAAACATTTTCTTTTTTTCTTCTGGGAGTCTGTGAAACACATTCCAAAAATTCTTGATGGTTTGATCTGACTTCTGGTAATTTATGTACTTTACATTCTATTGAAGAGAACAGAAATAAAACTCACGAGGTAATCCTTTTTCATTTAGAGCAACAACAGTTTACCCAGTATATTTTATAATCCTCTTCATAGATGTTCAAATCCTCTGAATCCTGGGAATCTGCTTGTTTGGTTGGTTGTTCCCTCCCCGCAAAGATTTATATGACAATCTTTGAACTATTATTTGATTTGTATTCCCTTTTATTCACATAGCTAGTATAGATAAGAAATAGATTCAAAACAATGACAAGTGGAGTTAAAAAAAAAATGTCCCTTGAGCTCCTGTTCTATAACATATACAATCCACAAAAGAACAGGACAGAAGGAGTTTATGCTCAGCAGAGAGAGTAGAGATGCACTCTGTTTGTATCTAATACCTTTTCCAGCCAATGCCAGTCACAGTTCATGTGTCCCTCGAGAACAGTCTGGAGCTCCCCAGGCAGAAACATTTTCCACTTTTTAGTTGGGCAGCCTCTTGAAAACCCTCGCCTGAAGTCCTCAAAGGGCTTCTTAACCGATTCATTGAACACGTAATTCACATAGAGGTCAACAAATTCCTTCCTGCAAAGATATTTTTTCAAACAGGCGATGTAAGACTGATGCTTTTAAAAGAAAAAATACACAGAACTTTATTCCTTGGCCATTGCCAAGGCCGTATGTTGCACATAGGACCTGCTTTACATTGCCTTTACTGACAGCAGTCATCACATGCAATTTTTCATTCACTAAGTTAAGCTGTTAAGACCACTGCAAATAAAAAACAAGGCTAGCCAGGTTGGATTCATTTTGGCAATACTCCTCATATTTCATATGAGCTCTCCTCTAGATTCTTATTCATCATTTCACTACTATGACAAAACCCAGCAGACAAATCAAAGGTGTAAATTCAGAGAAACTCATTTTTAAAGCCAAAGAATTTTCCTGGAATCAAAACAATTCTTCACGTAGCTGCTCACTGGCGGAATTTCACTCTTCTCTGTTCACAATGAGGCCTTTGCTCACTCCCCTTTGGGGAGGCCGTTGCTGACACTGCACTTCTGTACAGGCAGCGCAGTGTAACCGCTGTGCTTGGAGCTCCCTCAACAGCCCCTTCATGGATCCGTGTGGGTCATCAGATCGCGTGCCTAACTCTAGGCACGGAATTCGCTCTGTGCTCCTGTGCTGGGGTAAATGCTGACACGGTGTCTATACGGTAGGCTCTGCTGTTATATGCAAGACAGAGCCCATGCATGCAGCACAGTGCTGATGCTCAACCCTTGCCATGAGTATCACGCACCACGCAAGTGCTCTGCAGGTGCGCAGCTTGCCAGCACGCAAGACAAGTAAGAAAACCATGGGAACCCTGAATTCTTGCAGCTCAAAGCTAACAGACAGAAACGTACCCCTCCCCAGTAACAGAATGCCAAACACTCCAAAGGGCTTTGAGGAGAGATGAAGGGATGATGTTTCATATGTTTGTGGCAGGGTAAGAGAAACAAAACCTACCGGTTTTCCTTCGTGACAGCAATGTTGGCACCATTTTCTTTAAGTTGAACATCAACTATGGAGTCTCCTTCTTCTTCCGTTGTCTACACAAATAAATCAAAACATGGCGAGCTGAGCTGTACCCGTCAGGGGCAGACACAGCCCTCACTGCACGAGCCGAGAGCAGGGCCGTTTCCGTGTGGATCCCGTCCTGCCTACGCAGACGCACAGCACGTCCATGCGGCTGGATGACGTCTCACCGAGAAATACATGTTGAGGCCCTTGATGGCATCATCGTGTTCCTCATCCAAAATATTCTTCTGAAGATTCCTTTTACCATAAAGAGGGAGGAAAATAAGCAGAGAAGGGACAGACTTCAAACACCACTCAAGGCGCATTCAAACGGCCGCGATGCCCTCCCGGCGCCCGGCCCACGCGGATCGCCGTGCCCAGGGGTGAGGACGGTGGTGGCCGTACCTGCCCTCGGCGGGCAGCAGCTCCTTCAGGTCGTCCAGCGTGGGCGGCTGGCGCAGCAGCTTCTTGTAGAGCGCCCTGGGGAAGGGCAGGGGCGCCGTGCACGCGTTGCGCAGCGCCATGCCCAGCAGCGTGCCCACCAGCAAGAAGGTGTCACCGGGAGCCTGGCAGGAGAGGGAGCGGCGGCCGGGAACACGGGAACCGCTGCGAGCGAGCGAGCCCGGGCGGGCGGAGCGGAGGGGCCGCGGCCGCCCTTACCTGCCGCGGGAACCAGAGCAGCTGCGACTCCGAGGGCACGAAGGGGCCATCGCGGGGCCGGCGCAGGGCCCTGGCGGCCACGCTGAAGAGCTCCTGCGAGAGGCCGCCCTGGTCCACGCCGGCCTCCCCGGCGAACGTCACCTGCGGGGCCGGCGCCGTGAGCGGAACCCCGGCGCGCGCCGCCGCCCAGCCCGGG
>VWPW01008453.1:0-13152 GCA_013389825.1 Crypturellus undulatus
ACCCCCAAATCTTCCCTCTTATCCCCCCTTCTCCCCAACCTTTTCCCCCACCTTCCCTTATCCCCCCAATAAGAGGGATGGAGTGAAAAGGAAGGGGGAGTGGGGGGGGATAAGGGGATATCCCTTATTCCCCCCCTTATCCCACCCTTTGCTACCCCCTTCACACCCCCCCCCCAATCCCACCCTTATCTCCACCCATTATCCCTTCCTCTTATCCCACTCCTCCCCCTTATACCTCCCCTCCCACCTTTTCCTTAGCCCCTGATAAGGGGGATGAGGGGATAAGAGAAGGATAAGGAGGGGGATAAGGATATCCTCTTATTCCCCCTGCTTATTCCACCCCTTGCCCTTATCCCTCCCTCCCCAGCCCATTATCTCCCCTCCCTACTTATCCTATTCCCTCCTCCACTTATCCTTCCTCTTCTCCTCCCTTATCCTCTTCCCCCATCCCACTCCTCCTCCTTATCCCCTGATCAGGGGAATGGGGGGAAGGAAGAATAAGGGAGCGGAGGGATAACAGGAGAAGAGGATAAGGGGAGGCTAAGGGGATACACCTACCCCTGCCTATTAATCTCTCTATCCTATCCCTTATTTCCCCTTCCCTCCTTATCCCACGCCTCTCCCTTACCTTTCACTATCTGTCCTCCATCCCACCTTTATCTCCCCCTCTTTTTCACCCCCCGCCTTTTCCTCCTCTCCCTTATCCCCCGATAAGGCGGATGGGGGGGATAAGACAGGGGCATTTAGGGCAGGATACTCCTTATTCCACTCTGCTTATGGCCCCCCTTTGCCCTCTCTTATCCCCCTGCCCCTCTTATCCCCCCCACCCCATTCCACCCTTATTTTTGCCTTCCCCCCCTTATTCCTCCCATATCCCCTGATAAGGGGGAAGGGGGGATGAGGGAGGGGGATTAAGGAGAGGATAACGGGGAATAAGGGAGAGCGGGATAAGGGGATAGGCCTTAGTGCCCCCCTTATTCCTCGCTCCCCCACTTAACTCTCCCCCTTGTCCACCCCTCGCCACTTATCTGACCCCCGCTTTATCCCCTGCTTCCCCCCCCACATCCCCCCTTCCCCTTACCTTCCCATCCCACCCTTTCTCCCCCACCTTATCCTCCCTGCTTTCCCCCCTCGCTTACTCCCCTCTTCCTTACCCCCCCCCCCCATAAGGGGAATGGGGGGATACGGGGAGGGATTAAGG
Organism: Crypturellus undulatus; assembly: GCA_013389825.1. Taxonomy (NCBI): domain Eukaryota; kingdom Metazoa; phylum Chordata; class Aves; order Tinamiformes; family Tinamidae; genus Crypturellus; species Crypturellus undulatus. The sequence goes on from VWPW01008453.1 coordinate 1,202, forward strand.
AGGGGATAACAGGGGGAGGGGACACCCCTTATTCACTCCCCAGTCTCACCCCTCTCCCTTATGCCCCCATTCCACTCTTAGCTCCCCCCTTATTCCACTCGCACTTATCCCCCCCTCTTCCCACCCTTATTCCCCCTGTCCCTTGTTTTCCCATCTCACCCTTATCCCCCCCACACCTTATTCCTCCTTTCTCCATCTCACCTCTTCCCCCTTATCCAACCCTCTCCTTCCCCCTTTACCCCCTCCCCTTTTGCCCCTTTCCATCGGGGGATAGAAGCAGGGATAAAGGGGGAGGGGAAGGGGAAAGGAGGTATATTCCCCCTTTACCTACCCCCTTCCCTCTCTCTTTCCCCCACTTATCCCCCTTTTCTCCCTCCCTTAATATTCTGCTTAGCCCTCCTTACCTGCCCTTCCCCCCTTATCTCACCCAATCCCCCCTTTATCCTCCCTTCATCTGCCCCTTTCCTCTATCTCCCGCTCCCCTTTTTCTGCCCATTACCCCTGCCATCCCCCATCCTTTTCCCCTTATCCCACCCCCTTTGTCCTCTCTTTCTGCCCTTTCCACCCACTGTGTTTCCCACTTCCCTTTCTGTGCGAGCTGCTGTCGCAGGGACAGGACTCCACTGCCTGTAACTGGGGTCTGAGCCCAGCCCGGGCTCCGGCCTCAGCCTAGTGCTGGCACGTGCGTGGTGCCCTGCTTGTTCCCAACCCCGCTTATGTTTTATTATTTAACAGATATTAACGAGTGCGAGGAGCCGGGCTCATGCCCGCAGCGCTGCTTCAACACCATCGGCAGCTTCCGCTGCGCCTGCGAGCCGGGCTTCCAGCTCCGCGGCAGGAGATGCTCAGGTAGGGAAGCAGCGCAATCGCGGCAAAGGGGCCCCCCTTTGTCCGAACCCCCCCGCTCGTATACTGCCTCAGCCTTTTAATTTGTCAAGCTGTTGCCGAATGCCAGCAGGATGAATGTGCAACTTCATTCTTCTTTTCCTTTGCTTTGTTTTCTTAACTAAGACATAAACGAATGCAGGCAGAACGTCTGCAGAGCTGATCAGTTCTGCAAAAACACCCGTGGAGGCTACAGGTGCATCGATCTGTGTCCAAAGGGAATGACCAAGACCGAAAACGGAACCTGTGTTGGTAAGTAGGCAGGACCTGTTCAGCAACTGGAATCCTTACAGCACTGATCAATATTTTACAAAAAAAATACTAGCAACGCACACCCCTGCTTTGTACCAGTCCCTATCTCATCATTAAGCAGTGCCACACTTGGCCACTATTTTCACTTATGGGAACATACATTTTTTTTTATATTTGGAATTGCTCAGAAAATATTTTGTCCTCAAAAAATTTTGTCCTCACTGTCACTGTTTTATAAAGAGTTTCGGCTCAAGCGTTTTGAATCAAGAGCCGGAATTGAGATTGCCCTGCCCACCACCAAATTTTCATTTCTTTTTAATCAGATACAATGGATTATATCCAGATGGATTATATCTCTTTGGAAAGATTAGCTGAGAGAAATGAACAATTTAAGTCAAAAGTTAGAAGAGATGTGTAAATGCCCTTAAGGTGTAAGATGTGTCTCTGCATCTGCTCACCCTTGATTCTACCTAACAGTATTTTATAGACTAGTGTCCCCTTGTGTCACTAGGTGAGAAAACAGTAGCAGCGGAGGCGCAGTCTAGCCCAAGGAGCCATCGCCCCTGCGCTTTACCCCAAGTCCCTACCCTTTCCCGTAAATCCATCCTACACACACAAACCTTCATTGCGCGTTAGGACACGTGAACTGTAATTGTTGTCAAGGTCCATCTGCCTCCCTCTCTCTTGCCGGTGCCGCTCACAGATATCGACGAGTGCCGGGAGGGGACGCACGGCTGCCGCTACAACCAGCTCTGCGAGAACACGCGGGGCAGCTACCGCTGCGTGTGTCCACGGGGGCTCCGCTCGCCGGCCGTGGGCAGCGCCTGCGTGGGTAAGGTGCCGCCGCGCGGGATCTGCACTGCTCCTCCTTAACCGCGGCGTCTCCTGCACAGCTCACAGCACAAGTTGCATGGCTGCCCCCCTGCTGCTGCTCTGCAACCCAGGGTGGTCTGTGCCCCATTTACTGTGTGCACAGGAGCCCTCTGTGCCACAACTACTGCCTGCTACGGTGGGAGAAAATGCTTGGTTGCTGTCACAACAGCCACCCCAAGCTGTGCCACCCCTTTAAGTAAATTAGAGTATAAATGACAGTATTTCACCTTTCCCAAATTACAATATATCCATGTATAAAACTTAAACAAATATATCCATGTATAAAACTTAAACATTCCATATCATTAAGTAAAAGATTATATATAAAATATAAAAATAATGCATTTTTACATAGCACACGTATAAGGCTATCTAGAATCTAAAGTCAAGAACAGTTGTTCACACAGAGCAGGAAAATTGAGGAATTTTAGAGTTTCCAAGCCGTTTTCCTTTGTTCCTGTCTTTACTATTTCTGCTGTTTGGGGGCACTCCTGTTTAGCAGGGGGCACAGTCCAGCCGCAGGCAGAGGCTGGTGCAGTGCAAGGGCCACCGCATGGGGCTTGGCCCCTGGAGCAGGGGCTGCCTCTGGCGACCAGGTCACAGCATTTGGCACCTGCTTTCAGTTGCTTAGGAGGCTTATAGCGTTTTTCCCTGTCTTGTTAAAGAGAGACAGGGTATTCTAAAGATCAGACCTGGTGCATGGTCTTGCTGTCTATGTTACGCAGGTGAAGAATGCTGAACCCAGCCAATTCATTGAGTGCAAAGGAAATAAATACTCAGTAACTTAATATTCTTACTATCTTTTTCAGCTTAAGCACACAGTGCTTAAGCACACAGTGAAGGAATATAAACTAAAAGTCACGTTAGTTCTTAGCTCAATAAGAAGAAATTTCTCTGGGATAACATTATAAGAATATTAGCATTAAAAAAAGATGTTCTAATGTATTTGTGAAATAACAATTAGAAAGTTTGGTACAATTTGCAGTATTGTTCTGCTATTCTTACTCCTGCATACATCATCCCAACTGTTCTGTGGATTTCCACCTCTCCAGAGATTAAATTTAATTAACAATTTTAAACAATTAAATTTTAAAACATTCAAAACCATAAAATATTAAGCAGTTCACTAAAAGGAAATCTAGTATTTTATTCTCACTTAACAGCATAAGTTTTAACATAGTAGTAGCATCCATTTGTGTCAGGTTTACAGAATATTTTAACAATGATTTAATGACATTTTGGAATTCTGATACTAAAAATATGTGCTTTCCACTAATTAAATATTAAGTCATAATGTGAATAACCTTTAAGTATTGAATTATTCTCAAAAGTCTTGTGAAGATACCATGAATAGATGCTATGTACTTGCTATGTTCAAACTTTTAGTTGGGCCTAAAGCAAATCAATTAATACTTCAGAACAGATTGTTTCTTTTTTTCTAGAGACAGATAGTCTTTGGAGAAAGGCTTAATCCTAAAATTTCAACAATATTTCACATACTACATTTTGAGTTAAAGACACTCAGTATACGATATCCTTAAACCCTCTATTGTACTTGCATTTTGACCATGGTGATGTTTTTAAGGGTGAATATTTGATGCTAGGGTTGGTCAAGTTATTGCGGATGATGAAAAATGACTCCAGCTTGGCAAGGGGCCTATAGCAGTAGCTGTGCAACTGCTTTTCCTATCAGTACCTGTTTGGAAGAATTTATAACCCTTCTCAGGAAGGCTCTGCATTAAGACCTCCCTATCTTCCTTGTAACAAAAGTAAAAAAAGGGGTTTTTTTTGGTTGGTTTTTTGTTTTGTTTTTTTCTTTTTAAGCAGCAATGAACAGCTTGGGCTCCTCAGTTTCACTTACTTTGCTGAGTGCATCTTGCTGGTAACACAGACCTGTGCAGGAGCTGCTCAGCCACAAGCAGACTCCGCTCAGTTTCTGGAAGTGTAGACGAGCAGATTGAGATCCCTTTTTAGCCGTATCTTACCTTCCACGGGACTCTCATCTCCTCTCCGAGGCAGCCCTTCCATGGGGGTTTGTGCAGTGAGCAGCATTTCATGTCTCTGTGGGGAGAATCAAGGGATATTGCTGTTATGATAAAAGGCAGAACAAACTGCCTACTTGGCTTGGGGTTCTGCATATTTTACTGCCCTCAGGACCTCAGTTATGTCCTGAGTTTGTTCTGCAGACTGACCTAGATACATATGTATAGCTATACATATAGTTATGTGTTGTTTTTTCTTTCTCCTTTTCACATGGTTGGTTGCTCTGGATCATGTCACATGAGCAGACATTAATGAATGTGAACAAGTGCCCAAGCCCTGTGCATTTCAATGCACCAACAGCCCCGGCAGCTTCAAGTGTGTCTGTCCACCTGGGCAACAGTTATTAGGTGATGGGAAGTCTTGCGCTGGACTGGAGAGATTGCCCCATTACGGTGCCTATCACCATAGCTCTAACTATGCTCAGTTCTCCCCTCTGAGACACAACTATCAACCTCAACAGTATTACAGGCACTCCTCAAATCTCTACAGCTCCTTCTCAGAGTATAGGAACAGCAGAATACCTTTCTCCAGGACTAGAAGGAACCTTAGAGAAACTTGTCCTGAAGGCTATGAGGCAAGAAATGCCAGATGTGTAGGTAAATGTCAGCCGTATCTATGCAATTCTCATATTCTAGTCCTTATGCTCAGGTTTCTGCTCCATACTGCCTCGACCTTCCTTCCCCTGCTTTAATCATTCAAGTCTTAATCTATGTACATGAAACTAACATTTCAACAGATACTTCAAAGGAAATTATAATTACATATGGTCTGTGGCTAAATGTCTTTAGTCTGCTTCGACAATATTAAGAGGTCTGGTACTGCGCTGTTTCAGAGGCAGATTTTAAATGTTTAAGAACATTTATTGATAATCTCTCTAGATATTGAGCTTAATGAGAGGCTTCTCATGCCTCTTGGCATGAGAAAGATGAGTTTTGTCTGAGGAGGGATTAACTATAAGAAAATTCTTCCAGGTCAAGGCTCCCTCTGAGGAGATAATCTCAGCATTTGTTAAATACGTTGTCTAAAGCCCTCTTTTCAGGCAGCTTTCTTTTGGGGCACAATTATTTGCACAGCCTGTGTAGACTTGTGTAGATCACTTGTTCCACCTCCCTCCCAGACCTCTGTTATTACAGGACAGGTCTACGCAGCCAGAATATACATTATGGCTGCTATCAAAAGGGGTGAGGATAAGTAAACTCTCAGAGCTGGGTTTAATCATTAAGAACAAAGTTGTAAGGAATAGAACAGGTAAGTAATGAAAGGATGTGCTAGTCTTTTTCATTCAACCCCATTAGAAAACAAAATCTCCCTAACTTCTACCACCTCTGTCCATTCACTTTTATACAAGTGGCAGGGAGGGAAGTCCTTTGGGTCCAAAAAACTATGTTTAGAACCAGGTTCAAGTAATCCTGATGTTCATGTTTCTCATGTTCCTTTTCCGCAGATATTGATGAATGTGAAAACAGAGATGTCTGTCAGCACGAATGCAGGAACACTCTAGGGAGTTACCAGTGCACTTGTCCCTCCGGTTATCGTCTCATGGCCAATGGCAAAACCTGTCAAGGTACAGAGATCTCCTTGAATGCTCAGAAATTTATGAATAAATAAAATACATAAATAAGATACAAGTTATATTCCATACATATATATACTTTACCTCTTTGAATCTGCTTTATGAGATACAGGAATTGAAAATTTCAATTTTATTTTGTAGTTCGATTTAGCAGTTTGTAAGACTACCAGCAAATTAAAAAAGGAAGTCACAGTTGTCTAAATGTCCTTAATATTAGCTATCTAAACTCACTGAAACTAGACAACAGCTCTAGGGCCAATACAAACCTTAACCTGCCTTAACAAAAAAAAAAAAAAAAAAGTACTGTCAGATTTACTTATTCACAAAGTCAATTTCAATTAATTAGTTTTAATTCAAAAGTAGCTGAGGCTTATGCTGCTGTCGAGGTTGTAAGGCTAAGTCCTGGAAAATCACTTGTCACAGAGGTCTGTACCATAGTCTGCTGATCTGCCTAACCTTTAACATCATCAAATTCTCCTCAATACCAGCACCTGACTATTTCCATGTCTTTACATTCAGACATTGATGAGTGCCTTGAACAGAACATCCACTGTGGATCAAATCAGGTGTGTTTCAACATGCGAGGAAGCTACCAGTGCATAGACACACCTTGTCCCCCAAGCTACCAGCGCGATCCTCTTTCTGGGTACGTCTGATTTTCAACCCTTTCTGGCTCTTGTTTTTCCCGCCACATTCAGGTTTTAATCTGTATTCCTCAGAAGAACCTTTATCCAAGTTTGACTGGGGTCAGTAGTTTGGGACAAGCAAAAGGGAATGCGCTAAAGCTCAGTGTTAGCGTTGCTTTGGGGCAAGCAGTGCTAGGTGTTCCCTGAGCAGCAGGACAAGGAGGCCCTGGGCCCTGGCCAGCTGCCTGGCCAGCAGCAGCGTGTGCAGAATTGCACTGCTAACAGGAATGGGAAGGGGGAGAATGTTCTCTTACGGAAGGAGCCCAGGCAGCAGCTTCCACGATTCTTTTGCTACTTCAGAGTCAGTCACTTACCGTTTACAGGGCTCCTTTTGCATCCGAGTTCTCTGATTTACTTCTCCAAAGGCCTAGCTCACTATTACTTTGAAAGCATTTAAAATACAACACACAAAAAATGTCTAACGTGAAATGGAGCTGCCAGTACACACTAAACCAGTCTTGTCATCTCTAATATTTAAAAATATGATCATTAAAAAAACTGTACCATTCTCTTCAATGACAAGTGTGGTATTCAGTATCTTTATATTAAAAAAAGGGAACACGAAACTGGACTACAGCTTGCAAAGTGCAGTGCANAAAATACAATTTTGAGTTGTTAAAATAATACAGCAGTTCATAGTAAGTTTTGTTTTTCAGATTACCCAAATTTTTCCTTGTTCTGGGAGGAAAAAGAAAAAATGTTTGATCTTTTAATACATCCAGGTAGATGGCACATTTCAGAGCAGAGTCCCTCTTTTGTGCTCAGTCTGACCTGAAATGATATTTGACCCAAAATGTTAATTTTCCCTGGCCTCTATTACCAACGAGCAACATTGGCAACACTAACAGAGGCAACATATTTTGACTTTTGATTAAAGTTACCTCTGCCTTTTTTATTCCAAGTTCTTCATTGTCTAGAACACACAAAAAATGTCTAACATGAAATGGAGCTGCCAGTACACACTAAACCAGTCTTGTCATCTCTAATATTTAAAAATATGATCATTAAAAAAACTGTACCATTCTCTTCAATGACAAGTGTGGTATTCAGTATCTTTATATTAAAAAAAGGGAACACGAAACTGGACTACAGCTTGCAAGGTGCAGTGCATAGGGAATGCAGGAGCCGCTTTTTACAGAAACCTTGACCTGTAGACAGCACCAGGATACAGGAGGGAAGAGTTCAGCCTCTAAATTATATTCCAGTGCTCTACTGTATCATTCCTCTCCCTTGCTTCAAGAATTCCTTTAATTCCTAGGTTCTGTCTCAAAAACTGCCCAGCCAACGACCTGGAATGCGCCCTGAGCACGTACGCCCTGGAGTACAAGCTGGTCTCCGTGCCCTTCGGGATAGCGGCCGGGCAGGATTTAATCCGCCTGGTTGCCTACACTCAAGACCAGGTCATGCACCCGAGGACGACGTTCACGATGGCCGACGAGGACCCGAGCGTCCCCTTCGCCCTGCGAGGCGAGAACCTGAAGGGAGTGGTGTTCACCACGCGGCCGCTGCAGGAGCCCCGCACGTACCGCATGCGCGTGCGCGCCTCGGCCCGCAGCGCCGGCGGCTCCATCGAGTACCAGACCACGTTCATCGTCTACATCGCCGTGGCCGCCTACCCCTACTGACTCTGCGCTGCCCACGCGGTCCCGGGATCCCCGTCCTGGGAGGAAGAACCCAGGGCTTTGAGGAGCGCCTGCTGCGTTTGTTACACTGGAGTAGTCTCTTGGCGCAGTTGGTTCTGAAAAGCTGCAGAACAAGTCAAAGCACGAGCTGGAGCCCTAGTGGGCAAAGCACTAAGGAGCCACAGCCTCTGCTAAGAGCAGCTCAAGAGATGCCTCACCAGAGAAAAAAAAAAAAAAAAAAAAACCAGCAATTTTAAGTGGTCTGCGTATTTTAAAGGTTGCTAAGTGTTTTGCAATTCTGTATCTATTTTTTTTTCCTTACCAAATACCTGATAGAATTAGGGCTGTGCATATACTGCGTCATGGGGTCAGAGAAAGAAATACTTAGCTCACAGATTATGTTAGTAAAGTTTGTGTTCAGATGGAGAATCTAAAGTAGAAATTGGAATAGGTGCATTTGAGTTCTCTGCAAGTTTAGGCATTATCTAAAAGGAAAAACATCATGGCTACCTTTGCTTTATATGGCAGATATTTTATAATTCTTTTTTTTTTTTTTTCCTCAGACATTCTGGTATAGCCATTTATTTAGCTTGAAACCATATCCATTTCAATACTCCCAATTCTGTTAAAATGTTTTGGGGATTTTTGTTTGTTTTTTTTCTGCAAATTGAACATATTTTTTTTTTTCCAAAGATGTAGTAATATTGGTTCAGTAATGTCAATACACTGTACACAAGTTATTTTGCTAAGATGTATTCTATTTTTATGAAAGTGTATATATATTTTTTCCTATATGTATTTTCTACGCAATATCTTAAGTGTTTTACAATTAAGTTTTCATAAAAGGACAATGTCGATACATTGAAAATACTCAAAAATAAAGGTTCTCATTGCCTTTTAAGATTGCTACAAGATTCATCATTAAAAAAAGTGTAACACATTCACCTTTAGCTCCAGTTATGATGGCGCAACGTAGCATGGCTGGCAAACCCGTGATCCTTGTGCAGAAATGGGGCAGTCTCCAGCTTACAGCTTTCCACTTTCTTCTATTTTCTAAAAACGATAAAAAAAGGGCAGCTATGGGAGTAATGTTTGCAGTTGCTGTTTTAATCACACACCAAGTACTTTTATTTCCTCAAACAGATTTAGTTAACAGTTAAATTTTTGTGGCATATAATGGTTATATTTATTCCCAGCTATACCTCCTGCCAAACATGAAATATGCTCCTATAATTTCCATTTCCAATATATATAACATATAAATTGGAATACAGAAGTATAAATATCAAAAATGTGAACAAATATATATTTTATGTATCTAAAAACCAACAGAAAGGTACTAGCATTTGAATCCCCTGGGACTTACCATTTCTGATAATTAAAGCCTTGCAGAGTTTTCAGTGCGAGGCAGCAGAGCCCCCAGCCCCCTGGTGCTCGGGGCTGCTCTGGAGCCCACGTTTCTGCGTGGCCAAGGCAGGATGCAGGAGCAGGCTGGGAATAACTGGTTTCACTGGCACAGAGCGGCCTTCAAGTGCCCTCTGCCTCCCTACAGCTCAGGGCAACAGGGGCATCAACAGTAAAAGCTGCCACATCGGAGTCGGGCAGCACCGCGCGGCAACGTGCTGGGTGGTGCTACCAGCCCCTCCTGAAAGGGCCACCCGTCCTCTCTTAACTTCACCTCTACAAATGGTACAACAACAGGCTGTAGACAAAACAGAGTTGGTTTAGAACAAATAGAGCACTTTAAAAAGAGAAAAACAAATAAATAATAAAAAATAAAGCTTTTAGAAGTGTTAAAGAGTTACAAAAGTAATTTATAAAGATAAGTTAAAAATAACTTTAAAAAAGGGCGAGAAGAAACAAGGAGATAAAACAAGCCTAACTAGCACTGTTTTTTAAGGGCTGCTGCTTGCACCAAAACAGATACCCAGGTGGTCTCTCCTTCCCCAGTGGGGAAGCAAGAAAGGAGAAGAAAAAAAAAGAAATGAATGAAAAAGAAATGAAAAAGAAAAGAAAAGCAAACAAAAAAAATAGAAAACTTGTCTTAAAGCTTTTGAATTAATTTCTATTTTCTTTAAGGATTAGGCACTTACCAGATGAATGTCACAAACATTGGACATGATGTTCTAGGTCTAGCTTCCAGTTTGTTTTGCTGTAGGAAAAACAATTACATTTTTTTTTTTTTTTTTTTTTAATCAAGTAAATCACACTCGCCTTCGGTTCACTCTGCTCACAAACAGCACTAATGCAGGTCTCCCTCCCGCCACACCGAGAGCACAGGCAAACTCTGTGGCCCTGTTCCTAACCCGCTCAAGTCTCACCCCAGACTGCAACGCTTGAAGTGCTACTGCTCCAGTGAAAATACGAAGAGGAGGTTCTGGGACATGGTCAGAAAAGCTGCACACCGAAAGGGAGAAGCACCAAAAGATCTGAAGAAAACCCTCCAAAAAACAAATAATCCCAATAATCCCCCGCCCAGGAGGTGCTACGTCCTTTTCTTGGAGCATTTTGGAGGTGTTCTGGACAAGCAGTTCACACCTCAGCACTATGCTCAGTGCCTAGTTCCCCAAGGCCTCTGTGGACATCAGCAGCATTTTCTCCAAAATCTGTTCCTGAAAACCAGTCGTGACCCTTAATTTATTGTAGGGCATGAACACTACAGCAGTTAACTAACTACACTACCCAGGCCAGATGGGCCCTGCTTTTCTGGAGAAAAGGCTGCAAGCCCTTTCCATGGAGATCCAGTCTTCAAAACAGGAAATTGAGTTTCTTTTTTTTGATGAACTAAAAAGCTACTAAATGCATAAGAAGTGAATCACCGTAGAGCACATACCCACAGAGATTAAAACCAAGGAAGCGGCCGATGAGAACAGAGGTAGGAGAAGGTGGGAGGACAAGTGCTTGGGAGATAAGCGCCCACTTACCGGGCGCGAGCCAGGCCGGCAGCGCCGAGCCGAAGGGCCTGGCCATGAGTAAAGCCCGAGTCATCATTCCCAGAGATCTGGTGCCCTTTGACTTCAGAGGCGTCTTCGGTTCTGGCGGCAGGAACTGAAGACTCTGCCAATAAAAACATTGCACATTAATGACCTTTGCAAGACGCCAGTTGGCTTACGAGGCTGGAAAACCAGGTTACTGATAAAAAGAAATGCTCCCCAATCTTCCATACAAACCCATTTCCACAGGACAAGCAAACTAGAGCCGCTTTCCCCAAAAAGCCTCCTAACGGGTATCTCCACGCAGAAGCGCCCCTGGGCCAACCCCCAACCTGATGGGAGCGCAGAGCCTTGCTGGCCGCCAGGATGCTGGGAAGAATCGGGGAGTTTGACACGAATGAAGTTTGATGCCCACAGAAAGACGTTACTCTTATCGTGGGTTATTCCTCTGCACAGAGTCCCAGAAACAGCTGCAGCGACGCGAGCCCCCATTGCCAATGAAAACATGGGCAGTGCGTAGCACGGGCGGCATGCAAAGGACATCTGCATTGAAAAGGGAAAAATAAACGAAAATATAAAGTGACTACTTGAATTACTTCAATGAGGGAGTAAACAGCATCCAGTTCGCCAAAATCCATCTTGTTTTCTCATCTCATTTGACCCAAGGAAACTTCCCGAGGACAGTGCTAATGAGGAGCACCCAAGAGGAGGCAGAGGCTGGATAAGACGGATACGTCCAAAGAGGAAAACGCGCTTGCTGTGAGAGGGGAGGATGTGGAGGAAGAGTCCATGAGAAAACAGCACTGAAACCACACAGCAAAGGGACTGTGGGAGCCTGGGTGACAAACTGAAGGCCAGACCTTCTTGTGCTTGTCCAGTCCTGGTTCTGCCCAACAAACCAGGTATCTCACCATCTGTGGACACATCTTAGAGGAGCAAGCACTCGTGAGCAGGAGCTGGGGTGAAGCAGCAAGGTTAGCACCCGCGAGGAGGCTGTCACCTTTGCAACTGGCTAAAGCAGCAACAGGTCGTGTACAAGCCTCACAAATAACTGGGATCACAGTGAGCTCATTAGGCCTCCATC
>VWPW01008458.1:0-107783 GCA_013389825.1 Crypturellus undulatus
GACAGGCTGGCGCAAGCCCGACGACAGGCTGGGGGCATTAATTCTAGGCCGATCCTCGGCTGGTTTGAAGAGGATAATTGTGATACCGGGAGTAATTGATGTGGACTCCACAGGGGAGGTGTCGATTGTTATGTACACTCTCCAGCCACCGATTGTGGTACCTGCTGGGAGTCGCCTGGCTCAGGTTGTACCGCTTGCTAACTTGTTACAAGTGATGGGCCTAGGAAAACCTGTGGACACTGTGAGGGGCGATTGCGGTTTTGGATCGTCCGGACCTGTGGCGTGCTTTTCCTTCAACCTGAGGGCACGCCCCACCCTGAGGGTCACTGTGGCCCAGAAAGGGGAGCGATTTACAGCTGATGTACTAATGGATACTGGTGCGGATGTCACCATGATCTCCCGGAGTGTATGGCCCGAACATTGGCCCCTGAGAGATGCCGCTGGAGATATCTCTGGCCTCGGCGGCCAAGCCGCTGCGCAGCTCTCAGTACACCCGGTTCAGATCATGACTGATGAATCCGTGGCCACTGTTCATGTGTACATCTGCCCCTTGCCACCGGGTTTGGCAGGGTTGGTGGGAAGGAACGCTATGGTCCAGATGGGTGTTACATTGTCCTCAGGGACACCGTTTTTTTCTCGGCGGCCATTGGAAAACCGCCTCCCCCCAGGCGTCTTGTCTGGTTAACGGACGAGCCTGTCTGGGTGGACCAGTGGCCGCTGACAAAGGAGCGGCTTTCCGCAGCTCATCAGTTGGTGAGTGAACAACTGAGTTTAGGTCACCTAAAAGAATCAATTAGTCCCTGGAACACACCTATTTTTGTCCTGCCCAAAAAATCGGGCAAGTGGCGCCTTCTGCATGACTTGCGAAGGGTCAATGAGCAGATGCAGGCCATGGGTGCCGTGCAGCCTGGGATGCCCAATCCGGCGTTGTTTCCGGAAGGTTGGCCATTGTTAGTTATAGATCTGAAAGATTGCTTCTATAACATCAAATTGCATCCCAGTGACACCCAGAGGTTTGCATTCACATTGCCCTCTGTAAACCATGCAGAGTCGGCCCACAGATATGAATGGGTGGTTTTGCCCCAAGGGATGAAAAATAGCCCGACTCTTTGTCAGTTGTATGTTGCTGCTGCTCTAGCTCCTCTTAGATGTGCTTGGCCTGAGTGTATTATTTGTCACTATATGGACGATATTCTGTTTTGTCAGAAGCAGCCCTTTGATGCTGCTCAGATTGGGCATATAGTCGACACCTTGAAACAATTTGGACTTCCAATTGCGAAAGATAAGATCCAGATGGGTCAACCCTGGAGGTATTTGGGGTGGCTCATCTCGGATTCTATAATTCGACCCCAAAAGTTAACTATTTCGGCCCAATTGGCTACGCTGCATGATGCGCAGCGCTTGCTGGGAGACCTGCAGTGGGTAAGGCCAGTTGTGGGCCTTCGGAACGAAGAGATCGCTCCGCTGTTGCCCTTGTTAAAGGGAACAGACCCTGCTCAGCCGATTTCGGTAACATCCGAGCAGCTGCAAGCTCTCCAAGCAATCGCAGACAAGATCAATAGCTCCTGGACTCACAGGGCTATGGAGCACGTGCTGTTCTCTATATTCGTTCTTCATGCCGGACCGCATGTGAACGCGGTTGTTGCCCAGTGGCGGAATGGGCAAGAAGGGCAGAAGGACCAATTCTGTTTAATTGAGTGGGTGTTCGGCACTATAAATCCGAAAAAGAGTATCGAGCCCACGCTCGAGGCCATGGCAGATCTAATTAAGCGGGCTAGATTGCGAACAGTGGCTATAACCGGCAAAGAACCTGAGAGTATTCACTTGCCGATGGCGCCCTCTGAGTTGGAATGGGCTTTGGCCAATTCCTCATCGCTACAAAGTAGCGTCTTGAATTGGTCAGGGACCCTGACTACCAGGTTCCCTTCGGGGAAGCTGGGTACCCTGATTAAAACTCAGAGATGGGCTGGGATCCCATTGAGATCCGAAAGGCCATTGGCTGAGGCGGTAACCGTGTTCACGGATGCAGGAGGACGTACAGGGAAAGCCTCGGTCGTGTGGCTGTGGGAGGGTAATTGGCATTCCAAAATTCTCGAGGGATCTGAGGGGGATTCGTTGCAGATCCTCGAGCTGATGGCGGTTTGCTGGGCATTTAATAACTGGATGACCAGCAGGCTGAACATCGTTTCGGACTCGCTGTATGTGGTGGGAGTAGTGGAGCGAATCGAGGATGCTGCTATCCGCGAGGCGGGAAGGATGCGCCTGGTGCAGTTGTTTAGGCAGCTGCAGCAGGCCATCCGGCAGCGATCCGCTCCCTACTGCATAATCCACATCAGGAGTCACCAATTCGATAAGGGGCTCGGCTTGGGGAATAGTAAAGCCGACGCTCTAGTATCTGTCGGGATAGAGCGGTCATGCCCCGAGAATAAATTTGAGGCAGCCAGAATTGCCCATCAGAATTTTCATCAGAATGCTAAGGGGCTGGTGAGGCAATTCGGTTTGACCTTTTCCGAGGCTCAAGGTATCGTGAGGTCCTGTCCAGAATGTTCGGGACAGGGTCTGGGCTTGGGATTAGGGGTGAACCCGCGAGGATTGGGATCGTGCAAATTGTGGCAGATGGATGTGACCCATTTTGGGGCCTTTGGGAGATCGAAGTACATCCATGTCACAGTTGACACGTTCTCAAAATTCGTGTGGGCCACCGCCCAGGCTGGTGAAAAGGTTCTCCATGTTAAAAGGCATCTCTCGGTGTGTGTGGCAGTGATGGGTGTACCGGCTAAGATAAAGACAGATAATGGTCCGGCCTATGTTAGTCAGGGGCTCCGGCGTTGGTTCCTCCAGTGGGGGATTAGTCATATAACTGGGATCCCCTACTCTCCTACTGGACAGGCCATCGTCGAGAGGGTTCATCGGACCTTGAAGTCATATTTGGCTAAATTTAGCAACGTGTCGGATATTCAAGAGCGGCTGGTGAAAGCTTTGTTTGTAATTAACCACCTGTGCATTTTCGCAGATTGTAAGGAGCCGCCAGCATTGATTCATGGGCGCAGAATCTCTGAGGTCTGCGCACATGAATCAATACTAGTCACCTACAGAGATCCCCGCACAGGGCAGTGGCAAGGGCCTGCTGAGGTCCTGTTTTTTGGAAGGGGCTACGTTTGCGTGTCTTCTCCAGCGGGACCGCTTTGGGTCCCGGCACGCTGAACGAAGCCGGCTCTTCCAAAAGACAGAACCTCAAGGGATCCGGGATCATCTAGTGAGGACCCTGCAGGTCTAGCCCTGCTTTTTAATACACCGTGCAGGAAAGGAGAACTCCCCTTAGTTGATTAACTATCTTCCCTTACCGGACAGGACTTCACTATCGGTCCATGGGAGAAGCCTTGCGGATCTTAGGTGCACCTGCACTGTTCCTCTTTTGTTCTAGGAACAGACATTAGACCTTCGGGATGGCACGGAAAGGTCGACTGGGCAGCGAGGAGGAACCCCGGAGATCCCCCGACAGACCCGGAGTCCCCTCTCGGCAAGACCCTGTAAATGGGATACTTCTGCTACTCGGGTGTTTTTTTCTGTGTCAGCCCATATGTGCTGCTGCCAGGGAGGTGACAGCCTCCCTACTTAATACATCTAGGCACGGCAATTTGTGGGTGGATTGGGCCCGTTCGGTCAATCAGACGTCAGTCTGTCTCGGGATGCAATCGGCAGCTAATCCGCTCCAAACCTGCCTGATTGCAGTCCCCTATTGGGACGCTGATGACTGGAAAAATCACACCTTGTTACGGGTCACCGATTCCCAGGTCATCCTAGCATGTCAATGTAGGCAACAACATGGGGTGCATCTAAGACCCGTGCCGCCAGAGACACGGGTAATTACCCATCTCTCGCGTAGGAAAAGGGAAGTAACCCAGTCCCGATGCAGACTGTCTGTAGGCATTCGGGCTGGATTACAGATCCAAGTATTAAAACAGGAATTGTTATATCCCCCGGAGGAGCTTGAAATAAGGGGGGCTGCCCCAGGAGGATCATCCTGTTTTTACTTTGGGTCTGATTCGTGGGATTGTTGGGACCCTTATGCTCCCCAAAAATGTCATACTGGATTTCAGAGCGTAGCTCAGAGATGGGGAGTAGGGGAGACTCAGGATCTGTTGCTGTCGAATTGGAAGCAGGAATCATATGTGGGCCCTGCTTCCAATTTCTGTACGGGAATGGACCTTGAGGAATTCAAGACCTCTAATCTATCTAAACAGATAGTCATTCCTATGGTTCCCTCTCCCATGAAGTCATGGGCTCTCCCGCGAGGCTTGTTCTTAATCTGTGGGGACAAGGCATGGCAGGGGATTCCGGCCCGAATAGTCGGTGGCCCCTGCTATGTAGGTAAATTAGTGATATTCGCGCCTACGATTGAGAGCACTCGTACTTGGACCAAGTCAGGTCACAGGTCCAAGAGGGACCTGTCGGTTAAAATCCTGGGACCTGATTGTAACGATAATTTCACTCTATAAGATCCCACCTCAGACTCCCTACATGGGCAGACTCTGCTCATCATGAGCCCCTTGGGCAGCACAGTTCATTGTATTCTAGTCTTCCAAACCCAGGAGAGTTATCCTACCTTTCTATGATGCTGCATAAATCAGAGGTAGCTCTCATCATTGACATTTTTGCTATCTGAGAAAGGCAGCTAAGCCGGAGCATACTCTGGGGGCATGCTAAGCCTGTGATTCCTGGATGGAGGGAGCTGCTCTCTCCACTGGATGTAGGGAACCTTGTGCCCCTGGAAAAGTTGCAGACCATGCTCCTTAGCAATTCTGGCTTTGCTGTTTCCACTCTTTGGCGCAGAACCTTCCTCAGATGGCATGTGCAGTTCTTATAGGATGATATATGAAAGACTTTTTGTTAATATATTTTTTTTGTGAATATATTAGTCTAAGAAAGACCTAAGTAAAAAGTTAATTAAGAAAGTATTTGACTTAGAATTTCCCGAAGAATGGAGTTTAGCTAAGGGCTCCTATATTCTCTGAGGTTATCTATCGGAATATTGACATAGCAACATGACATTCATTTACATTTATGGTTATAAGTCCTGCCCTCCTTCCTTCCCAGAATAGTGCCACTTAAAAAGACATTTCTTTGAAAGAAATGAAGCTTCTGTAGATAATCCGTATTTTTGATCCTGGCTTCTAGTTCTCATGTACGGGACTTCCTCAGTTGTTAATAGCAAACATCATGTATAATTCATGGACTTTTAACTTGCTTAAAATGCAGAAAGATTTTACTTATTTTCTAAAAAATTACACCCTTAATGACAAGTTGGAGAGGAGAGCTGAAATATTTAGGAAATAGCAATTTCCTAAGGAATAACGTTCAATGTCCTCCTGTTTCTTTGCAGTTACTTTTCTGCACAAAAGGAGGCTCTGTTGTTTCATAGGACTTTCAGGGACATTCAGTGCAATAGCCTCATCTGCCTACAGTCTGTTTCCCCACTCCATACAGAAAGAGCACTTGTACAGTCCTGCTCTGCTTCCATCTAGTCTGAATGGCACTGTTATCATGCAGTGATACATGATCCCTGTTCAGCACAACCAAGATGTTTCCCAAAACTTTGTGAAGATTTCTAATGAGTAAATACCACCAGGTGGTGCTGCTAAACACAGTTTTCTGCAAACTTCCGTGTGCAATCCGAGGGAAATAGTCTAAAAATATACACTGAATAGCTCATTTGAGTTTGCTGAGTTTTACAAAGCAACAGCTATTTTGGAGGGAGGTAAGATCAGGAGAGCATCATCTCTGCCTGGGTACCAGAGGAGAATCAATTCTAGCCAAGTTTCCTCCACGATATATGGGCTTTTTTAGTGGGTAGAAATGTTTGAAAAAAGTAAACTACACAAGTATTTCAACTTCAATCCTCCCGGGCAAAGTAAATATATTTCACTAGCAATTCTATTGAAAAGCAAAGCCAGTGTTCAGAGTCCAGTCATTACTCTTGTCTTTGACAACAAGTGGAGGGTAGCAATGACTTTGAATACTGAATTTGGAAAAAGGGCTAATAAAATATAAAGGATATTAATAAATTTCTCCTACCGAAATAGCTGTATTCCAAGTAGATAGGATTTAAAGGAAAAGATGGAGGAATTGGAATAAAGTCAAGAGTTACCACCTCTGATAAAGAAGATTCTTGAACTTTGACTTTATATTGTTGCATGATTCCTTTAGGTATTCTTACTGCTCCAGTGTGCTTAACAGTACAAAGGCAATATATTCCTGGTGTTATATATTAAACATCTGATTTGCTTTCCAAGAACTTTATATCTGCCATAATTGGAGAGGCATCATTGGTTCTGAAATCTTATAGCATAAGAGAAGAGAAATGTTTATTCAAAATACAGTGCCAAATATCAATTAATATTAATAAATTCTTGTGTGCCCTTGTCTTTCCTTTTTATTAATGGTTTGGAAGTTCAAAACACCCTGGTTCATTCATAGATTGCTTGAGGTAGTATTATTCACAATGAGCTGTTGTTTATTGCTGGAATCTATGTTTTTCATATATTGTCATTGGCTAGAAACAAAGGCACATAACGTAAAAAATAAATCTCTTCTAGTGACCTTTATCCATAGCAAAGATTTCAGATATAGTAAGAGAGATTTTTTTTTTTAATCATCCTTAATAGGGAAACATAAAGGTTATTCAGGTATTCATTTTCCTGCTGTTTTTCTTTTTCTCTTCCAAGTTTAAACTTGTCTTATTTATGCCCCAGATCATTTTTGATCATATAGCCAAAGAACTTGTATGGAAAGTTATGATTTGAGATTTGATGAGGCTATTTTCCTTCCTGACAGGGAGCCAAAGATATATCCTCAGCATTTATTTACATATAAGCCCTACTTTCATGCACAATAGTAGTCATATAACACAACTTCAGAGTTAAACACTTGGGTACTGTTTGCAAGAAACATTTCTGTCTTTTTGCCATTTCTCTCTCTCTCTTTTTTTTATTTTGTATTTTGTATTTTTTAGTTATGTTGTAATCATTTTTCATTATGCCTCTATCTGGCAGTTCTTTCCCAGAAATTCCTCCTTTTTCTCCCTTTTTCTTTTTTTTTTCCTTTTAATGGAATTTTCCTTTTTTTTTCCATTTTATTTAAATGGGTGTAGTATGCTACTGCTTCATGCCAAGCAAATTTGGGTGTACTTGCAAAAAAAGAGAGGCTCAGGGAGAACCAGTCCCATAGTTACTAAGAAAATTCCCTTGAGCTGGTACCCACTTTATTTAACCACCTATCCACTTACTCATGTAGTTTTACGAAAATGAGCTCTGCCTTGGTCTCTATCTAGGGACCACCTGGCCTGCTGGCTGTAAGGAAGATAGCAGCAGCAAGCTGCTGTCATCAGGAGGACACACTGGAAACAGCAATGAGCAACCACATCCCACCTGCTCACCGGCTTAATAAGTTACCTGTACTGCCTGAAACAGAATTAACTTTGGTTATCAGAACAAATGTTAACCTTCCTATCTGGCCATTTTCTCCTAGGAAGGTGCAAATATTCTGTAGATAAGTGTGTAACTGGATCTCTGATATCCTCAAACAACTACTTGTTTTTAATAAATCCTATCCACAGCCAGGACAGTATTTTTCTGATGATTCAGAGTTCTTCAGTACTAATTGAATAAATTCTTTATGGCCTAATTTACCATTTATCCTCTTAATTTTAACCTTTCACAGTGTCAGGACTTCTGTGAAGAAGATTTCAGAGTTCTTTTGTTAACCCTTCCAGGAGAAAACCAGTGTAGCAACATTCCATGCAGGTGACCAAGGACAAATATGTATTTCTGTGGGAGCTGTTGCTTGGTTGGGCAAGATATACACCTAGTTAAGTCTTTTTAATAAAAAGCTTCCTTTTTCTTCAAAATGCTCAACTATATCCTGGCTATATTGTAAGTGAACAATATTCTGCTCTTTCACATTCTACTCACACTAATGCTCAGACTACCCTGCTATCTGGTGACTAATATAACAAGCACTGACATAGCAGAAGTAGAGCAATGTACTGAGCCAAAAAGAGAAAATTTTCAGCTTAACCAGTACAGAGGCTAGCAAGCAGTGCCAGTTCAATCTTTCTCACCTGCATTTGTGTGGCTGTAATGACCAGAAGAAATAAAATCAAAATACAGTATCATCTTTCCAGTGTACAGACATGATATCTTTAGAGATGTGAGTAGGAACCCAGTTCCTACTATAACAAATGTGTCTTGTCCATTCCTCATTGACAAGAAATCCAGACATTTCCACTGCTGGTGGCAAAGGTGCCCGCAGGTCTGCGACCAAGTGCCACCTCTGCTTGTGTTGGCTAGCTCTTCTCAAGCAAAGGAATCAAGCAAAAATCAGACGCCAGTAGGAATGCAAGCAGGCCAAAGGAAAAAGAGAATAGTCTATGTATCTCACGAGCAGCTGATGTAGGTGAAAGTCAGAAATCAAGGGCCCCTGTGCTCTGTTGCCTTACGCAGGCAGGAAAAGCTAAAGGTGTGCATACAAGAAGACAGAGCACACAGAGTCACCACTCCTACTTCAAATTTAAGAGAATTTTGCTTATCCATCATGAATGATAGCATGAGATTATTCATCAGATCTTGTTAGTCAGAGAGAAACAATAATCAACAGTGTTAGGTACCAGCAGTTATTTTTAAGTACTTATAATAGGATCTTCAAACCTAAGGAAAAATCTTGAAAACATTTCCTGAATATTGAGAGTAGGAAAAGTACTTCTGCATTAGGAAACTTCAGTACTTGCAGTTGCTGGCAACTACCATCAAAGATAAAATACAATCATAATCATAATTGCATTTCAAACTCCGTCTTGAGGTAAGAAGTATAAGTTTTAGCAGTTAATGAGTTTTTAGGTTTTTGCCTACAGGAAGCTAGAAGATATTTCTTTTGAGTTCAGTAGGTTTTTTCTAGCCCATGGTGAACAATTATTTTCAGAACTGTGGAAAAATTTCTATAAAGTAGTACATGCTTGGATAGCTCTGTGGTCAGTTAACTTTGCTGATGGATATTAACTTCCTTGATAAGAAATTCAGATTATATATAAATTTAGTAATGATAATTCATATCACTTCTAGGAGAAGGCAATTTATTTCAACTCAGGAACATATTTTTCTTTAGACTACTTAAAATAAAACGTTTGGAAATTGGAGCTATTTTGAAGAAATTACATTGGAACTGAAATACTCACAACAAAAAGTAGTCTCAGCTTTTCAGATTACTGCTAGAAAGTTTAAAGTTTAATGAAGGGTATAGTCCCTCTTTATTAATAAAACCTCAGGTAAACAGTATATTTGGATGCTGAAATTAAACAGAAAAATTTAAAATTAAGTAAAATTATGAATAATTCTTTTCATTTTTTGGCAATTTAGATTGTAGTAGTTAATTAAGTAAAACACTGAGATTGTTCATGATGAAATTTAACTTTTCTGCACAGTGAAATATATTCTTATAACTATTACTGTTTTAAAACAGAATGGAATAAGCTACAGCAATCAAATATGGAGACCAGATGTGATCAGTGAACTATATAATTATTTCAGAAGAATATAACAAATAGTGAGGAATATTTGCCTGTTTGGGCTCAGAGAACACTTGTCCAATAGATTTAGTAACATACTGAGAGCTTTTTAGAAGCTTACCCTGCTTTCTGGGGCTGGATTCTCCGTATATGTTATGATACCTGCTTACTGGGGAGAGCAAATCCGTTCAGAAACCTTTCACATGTCTGAGGACACGTGTGAAGAAGAGTCTTTCATTAGATGATGAAGCCTGGCTCCTCCATTGATCCTTGCAGGCCACATGTCCAAACTTCTGGTCACACTCATTACTTTCCCCTGAACTGCCCAGAGCAGCTCCACCTCCAACAGTGCGACTCACTGTTTCAGACAGGAGCAGAAAGGGTGGCCACCAGCTGGTACAGAAAAAAAAGAAATGCACCGTGCAAAATATAAAATTTACAACAGTCACATAGAGATATTTCACTTCTAAAACAATCCATGATTTTGTGAGTTCTTCCCATGTTCATTTCACAACAATTCAAAATAAACTAAATATCCTTTATCCTAAAATTAATTAAAATTAATTAAAAAAACCAAGGATGAGATTTTCGGGATTCTGGTTTAAGCTTCACTCACCTACATTATAGTAGCATCTGAATTTCATTCACTGAAATTTGACTCTCAGATGTGAAAGAACCATGCGAATAAAGATACTAACAAGTATAAGTATTTTCTAATTTAATTTAATATCCTGACTTCAGCAATGATGTAGAACAGGATAACATTTTGAAAGCCATAATACTCATCTTCTTTAAAAATATATTATTTGCTCTGTGCTGTGAATAAACAAGAGAATCTCTCTTGTGGTCACTGAATGAGCTGAAGTAGCAGTCATGTCTTTTGTTATCTGGGGAAAATAAAGCAAGACTTGTTTTTCCTACAGTATTAGATCATCAAAACTCCAACAGTTTTATTACTTTGCTTAGTCCAAAATATATCTATCGGCTCCTTAAGTGTTTTATTTGAATGAAATATCATAGTCTTCTATATAAAATAGTATCTTCTCCGGTGGTGAAGGTCAGAGAGCTTACGAAAAATGGTGAAATGAATTGTTTCATAACAGACAGAAGTTCTAGAATAAATACTTTTCAAAAAGACCAAACTTTCTTAGTTACGGAAATATATTAGCATGCCAACTAGTGCACTCTGGCCATTAGTGACTACAGTAAATGAGCATGTTCTTGATATCAGCTGATTAAGAAAAGCCTTGTGACAGACTCATCAATGCAGATTGCATTAAGTTCAGTGGTTTCTAAAATACAAAATATAGGAAAAAGACCTGCCATGTGATACTCTATGGCTTGACAGAACTTTTAAATGTTGTGTTCTGATTTCAGTTTCAAAGCTTAGAATAACTGTGGTAGCAGAAACGACAATCTGTTAATTGCAGCCAGGGCAGTTAACATGCTTCGGAAGGCACATTTACCATTTTAGGATAAATAAAGCCAGAAAAGCAAAATAACACCATAATTACAGAAAACAATGTGGCAGTTTGCCCATTATCTTAAAAACAAATCACAGATGAAAAGACCTGACTTTTGAACAGCATATGTGCAATTAATTTAGAAAATGTGTGACAATGTGATGTTTTGTCCCATGTTAATTTGATTTACAGTGTAACTTATAGTATTGTGGCTTTACACAGTCCATGAAAAATTCAAATCTAAGCACAGATATCATTAACAGAAATGGCAAAGCACGGCATATTCACATAAGAACTTCATATATAAAAGGTGAGAAGGCACATTACTGTGACCTTTGGATCAAGCCTTCAGCAGAACACAGGAGGAGAGGAGCAGCTTGTGGCTCTGCCATGATCACACAGACTCCTTTAAAGGTGTGCAGCTCTGCATTCAGCTCAGAGCTGAATTTGCCTTTAATAGGCTGGATGTAGGCACTCAGTATTTTCCACATATTTTCCACTGTTGCTTAATAGCATAAGCACCTCATATCATAGAACAATGGGATGTTTCAACCATTGTTACAATGGCATTAGCTAAAACACTTGTCCAGGAGATGTGAGCTATGCCCTGGGAAGGAGTGCTAGTCATTAGCGTGCAGATATGTGGACCACAGCGTGAGCTGGTGCTGCTGTTCAAGCCAGCTTACTGTGTCACCAAGACACAGAATAGGCACGAGGCAAAGAGAATGAATGATTTTTGCTTTGTGTTTTGGGTGTCTGGAAGAAACCTATGGTCTTCTCCTACTCCTCCTGGTAAGTTTTTCTATTTTTTAATTTAGATGAATAATCTTTCCAGGAAACAGAGTACAGTTCTGTCTGACCCAAGGTGAAAGTTAGGCTCTATAGCTGTTTTATGCTAAATGAGTGGAGATCAGCTTCAACTGAGGATGAACAAAACACTGATGATGCCAAAACAAAATAAGCTAGAGCACAAGTGTTGTTCCTAACAGAATGCCCTGAGACTAGCATGTAGGCGACATAGGTTCTACCTGGCTGGTGAAGGTCTCTCTGCTGAAGACTACACTTCCTAGTCAATTTCCTTAACTTTTATTTACTGAAAAAATGCTTAGAAGCACCAGTATTTTCTGTTAGTAGAAGAGTTAACTACACTAAGCATTAATACTTAAATATTATTCCTAAGATGAATTACTATATTTAGATAACCTGGATCCCAGGTATCTATAGCCACTATAGATATTCCTATGATTTTATATACTGCCAATGAATACTTCTTAAATGCATTGACTAAGAAAGTCTTTCTACACAGACTGCAGCTCCTCAGATGGAAAAGGGAAACCCTCCTTCATCTCTCCAATGAATGTATAAGGACTAATGGATTCTATCCCTTCCTGTTACCCCAGGGTTATGTGCATGAAATGCAGATTTTTTCCCATCACAGAAAATATGCTGTGTGTGGCAAGCATTTTGAATAGCCTAATTTTCTACTGTTGGGTCAAGAGGAAAAAGACTGTAAAAAAGAATAGGATTTATAATGTGGTTATTTAGCAGCTCAGTCCAAAGACCACTAAAGCTCTTGAGGGTTTTTCCATCAACATATTTGGAATCAGGCCACTAATGAATAGGAGGAAGGGAATTTGGAAACTAAGCTTGTTTAGCTGA
Organism: Crypturellus undulatus; assembly: GCA_013389825.1. NCBI lineage: Eukaryota > Metazoa > Chordata > Aves > Tinamiformes > Tinamidae > Crypturellus > Crypturellus undulatus. The sequence goes on from VWPW01008458.1 coordinate 12,682, forward strand.
ATTTCATTTGAATCTAAGTAATATTAGATGTAGATCAGTACACACTACTATGTTTAGCTGCTGAAATAAGACTTTTTGCCAGGAGGATTTTTTTTTTCCATCAAATGGCCAATGTACTAAAAGAACAGAGTGCAGAGTTTATCTCAAAGTATCTAGTGGGTTAAGGACAAAGAAATGTAAATGTCTGATATATGGGTTTGGGGAGAATTTGCATGCAGCAAACAGTATGGGATTTCTCTCTTTCTCTCTTCCGTAAATGCAAAATAAGAAATCCAGTTTCTATATCTCATCTTTATTGAGAAAATGCTCTATGCTCTTCAAGAAAGTAATGTGCTTACACAGAAATCATAAAGTTAAATAGAAAGATTTTGCTTTTCCTTTGGATAAGGGGGTGCGTGTTATGAGATTCTCTTTATGCATTTCCATTTTAGTATCCATGTCAGATCTTGACTAAACTGGCTTTCTTTGTACATGTTGTCTATGTTTAAGGAATCAATTTTGATTGATCATTTGTTTATTTGCTTTCTAATTAACATCATTAGATCTTTGACACTCTCCAGCAGCACAATGAACACTAAGAGAAGAGTGGCAATGTTTAACAATGTCTTAGAATCTATTAGGTTCCATGCGTAATCATTATAAAAGTGTAAGAGAGTGGTGGCAAGGGTTTCAGGGCTATAGTTTTTATAATAAGTGAATACTCTCAATCTTACCAGCAACCTTAAGTTCAAATGCCCAACCTAATACTGATTATAGAGTGCTAATCCAGACATTATGGAACAGTTCAGTGTTTTATATTAGATTTTAGCAGTGCGAAGGTTGTTGATAGAATGTTGATAGAACCTGGACCAAGTCTGTTTTGAAACAATGAAAAGCAATGCACTAAATGAATGTAGGTTATTTTATGTCAGAAACATTAAATTATGCAGGGAAAAGTTACTGAGTGAACAAGGAAGAAAAAAAAATCAGAAAAGGCATTTGGAGAGCGTTCTAAGACCTATCGAAATCTCTCTTTCACTTCACTGGCTTTTGGATTGCTCTCCACAGAAAAAGGACAAGCAGCCCAGCTCAGAGACAAGCACATGCTGTTGTTGCAGCAGCAATATGCTCAAGATAAAGCATGCTTGGGCCTGAGGAAGAGGAAAGGTATGGCAGCAGTCTGTGACAATCTGGTCACTGGAGTGCAGAGTACGACAATGCATCCAGATTTACTACGGCGAGCACGTAATTCATCCATTATATCCCATCAGCTGGTAAGCCCCCCCACCTACACTGCCATAAATTTGGATTGCTTTCTGGGAACTCCAGATGATTATAAAAGGTAATGTTCTGTCTAGTCACCTGAAAAAAATAGATTCCAGATTTTCTACTTAATCATCTTACTGCTTGGCAGTAAATGCTATTTTGCTGTGCAGACTATTGCAGAAACACCTAATTGATTCACCACCATCAGTGTGTTACATCATCCTCAGCAATAAACAGCTTGATCCCAATCCAAGCCAGCTTTTGCAGCCAGTATACCAGAACAGCTTCTGCGAAACCATCTGTGACTGTCAAGTCTAATGGGCTGGAAGCATGCACTGTTAATGTGACGAAGAGTCATCCTAAGCAAAAAGCTGCAAAAACTACCTTGTTTAATGCCAAAGTGGATACATTCCTGACATTCTTTTAGGTGACTTTAATCAACTGGTTGCTCATTCTCTGCATCTTCTCAGTAAAGCTTACTACAGTGCACATTTTTAATGTAAGATAATATTGTTTCATTAATACTGAGTGAAAATTATAATTGAATTTCTCTTTCATAGGCTTATTGCGAACTTTGTGACTAAGTTAAAAATGCACAGTTAAAACAGCACCCTGATTTTTGGGGGGGATTTGCACAGTTAAATTTTCTGTCCTCTGGCTGCACCAACATATAAAGGGTGTAAGGTCTAGAATGGGAAGAAATTGATTCACTGTCATCATCATCTTTTTTTTTGTTTCCTCTCTTGCCCTGTCATGATTGAATTTATTCACCAAATGTCTTAAATGCCTGTATAGTAATCCAAAAATATGAGAAATAAGCGAAAGGCACTGGAATGCTTAAAACATGCTCATGACTATGGCTGAATAAGCATAGAAGAAAGGTAGTGACATAAATCTGAGGATCTGGTCATTGTTCAGAATGGCAGGTGGGACAGAAGGACACGTTGCTTCATATGCTATAAATTCAGACATTTTATATGAGGTCCAGAACATTAGCACATTTACAGGTGCTGAAACTATAACTGATTTAGAAAGAAATGGTTGAGAATCAGAAGGTGAGAGCAGTCTGGATGAGAGCGATGAAGAACACAGTAAAAATTTATCATGCACAGTAACTGAAAAAGTGAAGCAATGCATTTCAAGAGTGAAGAATCATGTAAACTCACAGAAATAGAAATAAGACCTGCTGAAACTACAGTTGCTAGTTTATGTCTCCTGAGACTCCTCCTAGACCAAGCAGCAGTGCACCTCTTGGAGTTTCTGCTCCATGAGCAGGCATATGGACTAACACTTAAAGAGAAGATTGCTCGTCAGTAAACAAATTTCCTTTGAGGTATGCTGTCTTTATGCACATTACTGCAAGCTACCCCTTATACATCCCACGGTGATATGTGGGATTCTTTTCTTTTTCTTTTTTTTTTCTTTTTTCTTTTTTTTTCCAGCAGTAGCAGCATAAAATTACAAACATATGTTGAGCTTGTGAACCATTATGCACACCTGAATATTCTTTTGTAAGTGATATCTCTGCATTTTTTTCTTTAGTTGATTATTATTGACCATATACTGTACTTGCAGGACAAAAGAGGTATGATGAAGAGAGGAAAAAATAAACCCCTTTACTAAAAAGTCCTTCTGGAAGAAGAACTCTTCTTAAAGCCACAATTCATGCTGTGAAATGGAGATGAGCTCATACAAGGACATACACTGGAAAGCCATGGACCCACATTAGCCTGTGTCTACAGGCTGGTCAGTAAGGCAATCATCCTGTTGGCCTTGTGGATGTCTAAGCAGAAATATTCAGAAGTGAGAAGTAGCTGCTGAGTCAAAAATCTAACAATTCTCTTATAAGAACAAGATAACTCTTGTTCAAGAGTTCAAGATAACAAGAAGAGATATAGCAATAACTACATATACCGGACCAGAAGTACTACAACCAGATGTTTATAAAACTTTAGGGACTTGCTTACTAGTCCTCCAGGAACAAAGATGGACTGGTCACCATGCAGCCATTTCCCTCCAGGATCGGCAGTGTGCAAAGAACATGCACAGGTGTAATAGCTAGGACTTTGTAGACAATATTAGGTCACAAATGTGAAACTGTCTAGAAATAAGCTATTCTGAAATTTTAGTAGTGGAATCAGAGAAAGCTGGGTAGTTTGGAAACTTGAAAAGGTAATCAGTCAATTGATTTAAGGAATCACTCTGGACACAATAGCTAAAGTGGAATGTACAATACAACATAAATCTTAAAAATATTCAACAAAAGACCCTGGATTGTAAAAATAGAGCAAAGTAACTTGTATCTCTAGATGTTTACACTCATAAGCTTGAATATCAAGCATACGTTTTTACAAGATTATTTTTATTATTTTCAAAGTTTTAGTTATGTAGGAAAGATTCCTAAAACTATTTAATTTTCACATCAGAATTCTAAAGAAAATAACTGTACGATGGGATACTTACACGAAGATGCAAAATTATACTGGACTGTATCTGCAGTAGCAGCTACTTGTCTTGTAGACAGGCTATACCTGCATATGTCAAAGATGACTCTACATGTGCAGTACATACAGAAATGATAGAGGAAGAGAAAGTTAGAATAATAAGACTACTTGATATAACTATCAAAAATTATATGAAGGATTGTAGCAAATTATATTTTGCCTACATTTGTGATTATTAGACAAATGGATGTATATATAAAACACAAATTCGTATGTTTAAAAATCAATTTCACCATCTGCATCTACCATAAAAATGCATTGCAATTATAATGGACAGGCTGGAAATTATTTATATCTCAAAATATATTCACGAAGTGCATTCTTGGAAATGAGAGCAGTATTAAATGAATTCCCAGCTCCACCATTACAGAGATTACCACAGCTCTACATCTTTACTGACAATTCTGTTGTATAATTTAACTCCAAAGAATTTATGAATTACAATCCACTTTTGCCATGGTCTCACACAGAGAGATCTTATTGCAGGATCAGAGCACAAATTCTTAATGCCACTTCTCTTGCTTAGGTAAGTTTATCTGTTTAAAGAAATTTTGTTTATGTGAGCACTGCAGGAAATCAATTATATATCAGCTGCTTCAGAAAGACTCCTATTTTATTTTCTATCACTCTGTCAGACTTGATTGATGATCAAAATTCTTGTATTTTCAGTTATCTGGGGAAAAAAAGTACTCAGTGGAGGATATATAATAGAGCAACTAAAAATAAAGTGACAGCAAACACAGTAAAGCCTGATAACTGAATCTCCAGTGTCCAACATAAATACTGGTGTAGGTGCCTTTTATGCATTTTGCAGCAAGAGCCAGATGCTTGATATCTATTACATGAGTTTATATAAATCAGTTCCTTACTCCGCCAACTTTACAACATCAGTTCATTTTGTATTTATACTCAGCTTCAAAAATAATAAAAAAAAAAACGATAAAAAATGGAAACAAAATGTTTAGAGTTGGTGTACCCGCTACTACTTTTTTATGCATGTCCTGAATACATGAAATTATGCACTTGCAAACTTTATGAAATTTGACAATTTTACTACTGTGCAATATGCCAAATCTATAAAAAATGTCTATGTTATAATGGATAGCTAAGTATCTTCACATTTATATTAAGGGACCTCTGAATAAGCTGTTTTTCTCTCTGCAAACATGCTCATACCTTCTTTAGCTGCTCAGATTTGTACAGTATATGCAGCTGGCCATTTCACCTAATGATGCAAAAGATCAGATAGAATTCATCCAGCTGATGATAATGTGGCTCTTGAAGTGTATTTACAATTTGAGATGGATCCCAAATCAAGTAACATTCTGCAGATAGGAGCTGAGATAACTTCATAAGAATTTTGGGTTGGTTTATGAAGGAGAAACTGTAGTGTCCTTTGACCAAGACTGCTACAACGTGCAAAGGTGACTATGATTTGCTGGCAGTAGGGACCTATGAATCCTCTCAATATGCAATGGCTTAGTTATGCTCCACTGTCCTATTGACCTTCCATGTACTTTCCTGCCTTTTATTTATACCTTCTAAGATGAGTACAGATATGTGTGGGCTGCTAATGGTAGAAAATAAAAAAGTACAAAGGAACTAACAGAAGATATTTTTATTGTAGGAAGTGCAGCTTGATACCCTTAAAAGTGTGTTTAAGACTCTCTGTGGTCAATATTGTTTCCAGGATGAGGTCTTAGGGAGTAACATAAACTACCACACTGACAAGGAAATGTATTGTATGGGTTGAATCCTTATTGAAGTCAGTGGGAATTTTGCCATTGACTGTAGTGAGGCCAAGATGTCATCTGACAAATTAGAGACTTTCTGGTTTTAGGCTCTAGGACATGGGCATGTGGAGACCAGGGCTACCATCATGTGAGAATTTACTGCTATGTGCCTGCATTTGATTCACAGTATTGCAATGGTGGGGAGGTTAGGATTTATTTTCTCCTGGAAAAATATTGGTTTAGAATTGCTTCAACCAATAAGTTGACCTGCTGAGCTGACACAACACTTAAAATGAATGGTCTTCCATGAGATATAAATTACTAACAACTGAAAGTGGCTTGAAAAAGAAATTGTTACAGAAAATTGGCACTAGTAGGAAACTTTGGCAGTTAGTAATTTCCACAGACTATAAATTAGCCTGAGATGCTATACTGACCCATTCATGTACTTATTGTAATGGTATCAGTCTAAATTACAAAGAGACTGAACATGAAATTATTTCAGTTTCATTGGGAGTGGAAACAACAGAGGACATGTCATGAATTCATTAGATTTCTACAAAATCAGATGAAACTTCAGAAATCAATGCCAAAGAAGTTTTATACCTGCATTGTATTCTTCTATCAAATACCATTTAATGTTATACTTAAAATAAGAGAAAAATTAAACAAACAAAAGATTGTTCATGCAATATAATCATATGCTCTGAAGTGTTCAGATAGGGGTATCATATTTATAGGGTTCTATGGAATTACGTTTTCTTTCCAGCTGTAAAATGTAATAAGACAGAATACAGAGGATTTTGGATATCCATCCTGGATTCTTTCTGTGAGGGTGTTACAGGAGTGTCTACAAGTCTGTACAAAATTCAGAAATCCCAGATGTGTTTCTTGCATTGGTACAATTCACTAGTCAGCACCAGCAGTGCAGCTTGATCATTCTAGTCAGCACTTTCTGGATAACTGTGAATATTTTGACAGGCAGACATATTTAAGGAATCCAATGGACTCAAGATGTGTTGGACTTCTCATCTGAATGGTCTATAATAGGTGCATATCTGTATTTTCCAGTAAGACCTAGAAGCCCTACACTAAGTAAGGATGATAACACTGCTAAATATGTGACAAAGATAGACACAGCTGATTAAAAAACCTACAAGTGTTTGCTTACTTCACAGCTTTGAGGACATATTTGAAGGCCATTTGATTCTGTTTTATTCCATTTATTTTCATTCTGCCATGCAGGGTATGAGTGACTGTGGAAAGCATACCTTTTTAATGGTTCCACAGACCTTTCTACAGCTTTTGGATGTCTGTTTCTGTGAAATGTGACAAAGACAAAAGAAACTTCATTAACTTAGCCATTTCTTCTTATGAGCATTTGGATCCTGTATAAACAGGCTTCCCAGAGAGGTTGTGGAGTCTCCTTCTCTGGAGATCTTCAAACCCGCCTTGGATGCAGCCCTGTGCCACATGCTCTAGGTGACCCCGCGAGTGTGGGACTAGATGACCTCTAGAGGTCCTTTCCAACCTTGAGCATTCTATGATTCTATGATTCTATGATCTAGTCCCACCTCCCTGCTCAAGCAGGGACATTTACAGCATGTAAATATCTGAACTTGTAGAAAAAGCCTAATTCTCAGCCTATTTAAATCACTTCATTTTTTGTTTATGTAGGTTAACCATTTCTGAGAGCGTCTTACAAACACTAGGTGCTATTCTTATTTCTGAAGAAACTCCTTTGAAATGTCCTGCCTGTCTGATCAGTCCACTGCAATGCTCTTCTTCAGGAAGCTGAAATTTATTTGATCAGAATCTCTGCCAGACAATGGTGTGACTATGACATTCACTTGTTTACTGGAACAAGCTTTAACAGCCCCAGATGACAAGGAACAAGAAAGATTACAGCAGCATACCCCAGCTATATGTATATTAGCTAAAGTGCTAGCATGTGCTAGCAGTAGTAAAGTAAATCACACCAAAAACTTGTACAGATTGGCTGGTTGTTACCTTGCTTATTTTTTGCCCTTAAAAAAAAAAAGTAGTGATCTAGTTTAAGTTAATTAACTTCTGCAGAGTTGCCAAAGAAACAGATCACAGGGATGCTTCCCTCATCTCCCTCTCTTTCTCCTTGACTGTAGAGGAAGCTGAAACTACTTAGTCAGGATCTCTGACTTTGCAATGGCCAATGTCCTAACATTTCCTTCTCTTCCATCTGCTCTGTATTGCTGTAGTGACACAAACTCTTTGGATAATATTTAACTTAATGACCTCTGTGCATGCCTAGATCCCAGCTCCTGGCTGCAGACTGGAATGGTCACATGAGTAGTTAATCTCATACTTACATTATTTTGGACAGAAGACATTTGTTGTTTTTGTTTTTCATGCCACTGGAGCTGGGCCAAGTGAAGTTACTGTAAATAAGTAACATTCTGCTAATATTGACAATAAGACATAATATGGAGTATGTTCAAGCGTCAAGATTTGCAGAGTTATAAGGCAGGTTCTAAGAATCACATTTTTTTTAAGCATGCTTTGGGGCTCAGTTTAAGTTTTTCCAACCAGAGGGTAGAAACCAACTACAACAAGAAGAAGCAGTGTGGGATTTTATGTATAACTCTATAAGCTCATACTTAATGGTATGATATATATCCCATATATCTGTCATAAGAATTGGCACCAGTGGCTATGTTGCTAAAAAACTTTTCAGGAAAATAATACTGTGCACATGGATTAAATTTTATAGACTTACTACTTTGTTTTCTTTATGTACACCAAAATCACTTCTTTCACCCTCTCTCCTCAGCTTGGATAAGCAATTCTCTCATGCTTCCAGCCATCCCTTTGTGTTATGTGAGCTCCTCCTCTTATTCCTACTTCATCTATCAAGATGTAGTTGGCATTTTTTTGGACAGACACTCTACTTCATTTCACTGGGGAGAAGAATATGGAAGGTAGAAGACGAAAAGCAGCTGAAAAGCATTTTGTCTTAGGATAAATGAATATACTTTTACCAACTATTTTCACAAACACCCACTTCAGATCTTCTTTGGACTGACAATAAGCATTGGAAATTTCATCCAAATGGTATTTTTCATCTGCAAGTATTAAGCCTCTGAAAATGGGTTTTTACAACATGGTTGCTCAGTTATCCACCTCTTTCTTCTAAAAGGTCTGGAATTTAATTTGAAATTGTTTGATGGCTTTGCAATATATGCCATCTGAATAAAACATACTTGATTCCTTGTACACACTGGATGACCAGGTAAGCTGCACGTTATCTATTTGGTCCCTTCTGAATTACTTTGTTTTTGCTGCGCCAAGTGACTGACAGCAACATGAGGGATAAGTGTTCCAGGACAGCAGAGACCGCATTTATAAATTGCTGACTACTGCATCAGAAGAGAATGAAAAGCCTCCCAGTGAAGCAATAATTACCATAAAGAGAGGGTATTTCCAGGTCTTTGATACGGAGGACAGAAAATAGGCAATATAGAAATGGTTTTAGCAGACTGAATGCTTCCACACACACTTTCGCATAAATTCTTCCGTGTGTAGGGGATGACAGTAATAAGTAGTACCTTTGCTAGGATTATTTTTTCTGTCTGTGTTTATAAAAGCCTTCCTTTAACAGCATTTTGCATCAGAAAATCAATTCAGAGAACAGATAACTAAACAAAGTACCAAAGCTCACAGTTTTCAGATATATGAAACTATATGTCTAATTCTTGAGAAAGTGCTTACACTATATTACTTGCAAAAGATTGCTTTACTCTTGTTATTTGCCTAATTAAGACTTTTTTAAAATACTAACTCTAGAAATAGAATAATGTTGTTTTACTCAGAAAGATAAATATGTTTTTAGTAACTGATTGAGGTCTTGTATATACTTCCTACTTAGCAGCTCAGGTAAGTGCATTTAAGGTATTTTGTAACCGTCATATTTCTGTGGATTTATAATGAAAAATCATGTTTTGAATATATAGATACATTTAAATGGTAAACTGAGTTAGATCCTATTCAGAGAAATCTGAGTATGAACCTGAATATTTCAATTAATTAAAATGGACACTGCTGAAAACCAAAGCTTAACAGATGCTATGCTGTGATTTTAGGATGCTACTTCCAATGAAAAGTAGATTTTTGTTGTATACCATATAAGCAAATGGAACCTCTCTTGTTTCTCCTAAAATAGCCAAATCTAATGCCATCCAAGTAGAAATAAGGAATGTGAGTAACACTTACAGCAGGTGGTCTCCTGGATGAAGATATCCTGTTGAGATGAAATACTGCAACTCTAAAAACCTATAGACTTCTCCTGGTTGTTGGACTAGGCCATAGAGTATTCAGGTTCATAACTTGAGCTGAGGCACCTTCTGTTTGCTTCTATCTTACTTTATTTTCCCACATGATTTTTTGGAGATGGTCTTAAAGTTTGAGTACATTGACATAGTTCAGGGTGTATGTGAGAAAGAAGCACCTGGGATCCATTTGTGCAAATAGTATTTTACAGGAAAGACATTTTCATCTCTTGCCGTCCTTGCTCTGTCAGACTAAATGGAAGCTGTAGAATAACCCTAAATCAATATATCCTGTGCTTTCAAGAAGGAAAAGACAAGTTGTGATCAATACTCATACTTTTTTGTCTTGTAAGCTTATGTTATGACACAGGAGATTTGTTCTCTGTCTCTTGTCATCACTTAGAAGAGAAATCTCTTACGCTTCTGCCTTCTTTTCATTAGGTAGATTACTTACTAGTTTTACTAGTTAGTTTAATTTTGCTTTTATACTACAGTAGCATCTATAATGCCAAAATGTGATTAGGCTTCTGACATAATAAACATAATATGCACATTTAGTGAGACAGTGCTGCCTCAAAGAAATTACAGTCCTATATGGGAAATCCAAGAAGCGGAGGAAGAAAGCACAGACACAGAGATGTGATTTAAATTGCTCAAACTCAGACTGAAATTTTAATAAGGATTAGAAGAGGTCCAAAGCCTCTGTGTTTTTAGGTCAGTGTCGTTAGGACACAACCTCTCACAACAGGCTACGTTTTTCTGATGTATTTTTATTTTTAAATTGCAAATAGTTATTAGTTTTGCTCCTGGTACTACCTTTGAAAAACTGAAATAACAGAAACAAAGATAGCAAAAGGCTTTTGACATCAGGCTAGTTGTGCTTTAAATTCTATGGAGATAGAAAGAATATTCTTATAGGAGAAAAAAAATACCTTCATTATTTTCTGGCAGTTTTAGAGGGTTTTAATAATGAAGATTTTCATGAGAAAATTGCATATGAATTGTCTTTGTGGATCATCACAATAATGAATTGTGATTTATTGTGATTCCTTGTGTTGCTGAATTATGTGCCACATGAATCAATACTTATCACTATATTCCATACTTTAAGATATCTGCTCTATTTCATGTGAGAGAACCAGGCTTGCTTGTTAGACTGGAGAAGAGGGTTCAGAGCTGTGGGATAGCTACATTCAGGTGATATACTCATCTAACACCCACTTTCTACTCTTCTACACAGTGCAGCAGCTCATCAATAATTGGCATGTTCTCTCCTCCCACAAAATACTAGTCTGCTGGATTTGCCATTTTTTTTTCTTAGAAATATTATTTTTAAAAATTAATCTTAGATGCTGGAATACTTCTTTTCAGCATATTTTCTGTAGCAAGAGAGTTTTATTTGCAAGAGAAAACCTTTGTTTGGAAAGTGGTCTCTTTTTGGTTTCAGGGGAACATATTTCTTGCATTTCTCTTTTGGATCAAAGTAGATTATGGCCAGACAGACAGGTATTTAGAAAAATAATTGATTTTATTTCTATGTTGTATTGATTATTCCCACATATACCCTCATTATTCATGCCCAGGAATTTCCTTGCTGGCAAATGGCAGAACAGGCTGGTTTAGAGCTGCTCTGCAGCTGTTTTAAATTATATTAGGATAAGACTATGAACAATCTTCACTCCCATTTCAGTTTTTAGTTGTCTGAAGGTTTAGCCTTTAGCATAGTAGTACCCAAATTCTAAATCCAGCCTCAATTCCCTGTTAAAATGCTTTACTCTTATGATGAGACTGGAATTTGTAACTTATTAGGAAAATCTCTGTAAAAAACAAATCCCTGAAAATAAAAAGTGAAACAGAACAGTGTAAATAGAAGTAGATTTCAGGAAGCTTTAAAATGTGCACAATATGAAATGATATCAAAACAAAAGATCAACAGATGTTTCCAGCATGAAGACTAGGCTCTTTTCTACTTTTTATTTATTTCAGGGACTCCTTATCAACAGGAGGTGCAAGTTTCCATCTGGTAGTGGAATTCCAGAAATAATTCAAAATGAAAAGCATAATATGTGTTTAATGACACCTTCACTCTACTGATCAACGTATTTTTCCTATTCTTTTCTTTTAACTCAAGGTATTATTTTTCTTCCACTACCCATTTTATTCAGTCCTTCTGCCTTCCTCAATTCTCATGTTGTATAACTTTGCTATCTAACATTTTCGCTACACCATTACAGAGACTGTATTAAGTTACTAAAGAGAGTGGTCTTAGTGTTTCTCCACCATTTCCATTCTTCTAGTCATCTCCTTTCCCATCCCACCACAGGTTTTAGAACATGTCAAATTGGTTATATTTTTTTCCTTGCAATTTATATACTTTCAGATTTTGTTCTCGTCATATCTGCTTTAAACTTGGATACTTGCATATATTTGTGAATGTGCACAAAATGCATATAGGGCACTTGTTTTTTTCTTTAAAAAACATGAAAGTATGTCGCTTCTCAGCATGACAGCACAGCACATAGAACAGCTGTGGCCAACAGTGTTACCTGGGAGCACTTCATGCCTGTGAAGAACCACAGAACATGCAAGAAGAAAAAGGAGAATAGAGTAACACAGCAGAGCAAAGCAGAATAATAGAAGAAGAGTAGAATTCTTCAACTAAGTTGAAGGACCAAGTCACTTCACCACTCCATGTCTTCATTTCCTCTCAGAAGCATTACATTTAAATGATGAGCACAATAAAGAGAGGAAAGCTGCGCTCGGAGGACCGTGTGGCCGCGAGCTGTGCGGGTAGTGGTGCAGTTGCATCGCATGATGCAGAAACATGCTGCGCCAGCCAGAGCAAGGAAGGAATGCCAGGACAGAGGAGGGTAAAGACCTTGTTCTCTGCTTTCCCACTAAAGTGCTGAGTTCCAAGCACAGCGATCCCCTTGGGTTTTTAAGTACTGCAGTCATGCTAATATGTCATCCATTTTTAGCTATTAGCAGGTTTGGGAAGACATTTAATAAAAAATTTCAAAAAAATCTGGAAAGTGTTTCGTCATGGGCACTCTATCAGACATCATGCTACCTGATGGTAGGTAGCATGGTAGGTTTGCTCCTACTTGACAAGAGCTGGAAGAAATTAAAGGACAGTCTTATGTCCATTGCAGATAGTTAGAAACCTTCCACTGAATTTGGCTAGTCATGTACCAGACATATTTGTCAGAGAGCACATGCCCACCGCAGTACTCGCCTTTAATATTCCTGTGCTGGCTTGTCAGTAAACATAGCAGGGAGGGAAAAGTGGCTCTCAGCCCTTCTATGTGCATGTACAGTTCCTGTGTTTTTCTCTGTTATTAACCTCTAATTCACAACTGAGTTTAGAATGTTTTAGTAATGTTATTTGCAAAACTCTACTGGCAAGTGCTTCAGCTCCAGTAGCTTTTACATGCGGTGTTGAAAATGTCAATCTTTTTACATTCCTGGTAGCACAATGTGGTCCCTGGCACAAGCTAATGTCTTGCGGTCGCACAGTTCACTGCTCTGATATTTTGATTGTTTCCCATATTTTTGTTCTTTACTGTGATTGAATGTGAAAGAGGTTAAATACCATTCTTTTGTACACTATCTGGAAATATGCCCTTTCCCTCACATATATGGGATTTGTGTGAATTAGTATTGCTGGTAATTGCTGTGTATAGATAGCTGCAGCAGAAGTAACTGAATTATAAGTCAGCTGGAGAATCCAACTGCCATATACCTTGGAGAACCCACAATACAGTTACGAGATAACTATCTCCTGTTGCTATGCCAATGTAAAGGCAAAATAAATGTGAATAGGGTAAACACAGAACTGAGTGCCCCTCTGATGAATATTTCATATTTCAGTAAAATTTCAGCAGAAAGCATTTCTATTTCCTAACCATACAAAATGAACATTTTCTAAGGCAATTTTGTATAGAAGAGAACAGAAATATAATGCCCGGTGAGCTGCCATTTTCATTTTTACGGCTTATCTGCCAAATAAGTCATTTTGTCCTTTGATTTAGAGAACATCCAATCTCTGGTAACTTGCACTTCATAGCTGCTCTTTCTTACTCTTCCTTTGCATAAGCCTGCATATGCAAATCTTCCTCACTGCACAGCAAATAGTTTCCTAGTTAGCACATGTTCTCTACCTTATCTACCAAATACTTATGCCTTTTTAGAAATATCTCTTTATACTGTTGAACCAGAGCCTATACTTCAGCTTTCTTAGTGGGGAAATGAGAGAGGAATGGGAGATTGTCAGGAAACCGGCTGCAGCTTCCTGATCCTGTCTGATCCCACTCCGAGGCACAGACTGGAGCAGACAACCCTCTTTTTCATCTTGGCCTTGTTGGCAACCATTCTATAAAAGACCAACAAACATCATAGATCTGAAGGCTGGCAGGCTTACCACAGCAATTGACTTCTCTGAATTTCGCTGTACCCTTGCTGATTCTTAATATAACTTGTGCACAGCAGCTGGAGGATATTTATGCCTCATGTCAACCCTCCTCATACCAATCTCAACTGTGAACGGTCACCCCCAGTTTCAGGCTGCATCTTCTTCCTATAAGACACATTTATTATTAAATGTATGATGTAGGCAAGGAAAGATGAAGTAGACAGGCACACACAGATTAGGAGAACAATCCTTATGGATTTATGCCACATGGACAGAAGAAGCCCAAATCTAAATTAAGGGAGCTGCACATTTATACTTGTTTTCCTCTTAAGAAAAGATGCCCAGTTGGATATGAAACAATTCCAGCTGGTTCTCAATTAGAAAACCATCAAAGAACACAACAAGACAGACTCCCTTTCCCAATAATTAATCATCTTAATTTTTTTCTTCTGCTTAATACCACAATCTTTTGAAGATTAGGCCAAAACAGTAAAGTTTTCAGAGTACTGAGACATTAGGACTATACAGGGGACCAAGCTCTTAGTCTGAATGAGCTATCATAGCCCATACTTTGCCAAGATTTCTTCTTTGTTAGATTAAAAGGATTCCAGCATGGCTGCTGCCTGGAGCTGGCTCAGGAATAACACAAGAGGAGAGTAGTTTCTTGTGTAGATGGATCCTAAGTCAGTTAAGGCTTAAGGGTTAAAACATTTGAAAGGCTACTGGTAGCCAATAAAGATCTCATGGTATAAGTCAAATAAACTCCATAAAGGCATAATACTCTTAGAAGAACAGCCAGGCTGGAGGCAGACAGGTTTTACACCAGCGTTAGTTTCCAGACATATTTAAATCATGCAGAGGTTGTTGCAGTAATCTAACTTTGAAGGGGCAAAATCTACAATCAAAAGAGGAGATTACAGTTTTATCAGTGCATGAATCTGAGGAGAATATGGGTGCTATCAAAAATATCTGAACAATTTTCACAATATATACAAGAACAGCAAACAAAATCCACCATTTAAAGCATAACAGAAAAGAGCAGAACCATCTGTTCCTTGAACTGAAAGTAAATTGCTTACCATATTTGTTGGGTAATTTTCCTTTCAGCCGTCTTTGCATTATTCTCATGTGGACTAAGACTCAGGCAACCAGTTTTTATTTATGCTAGCACCACTCCCAATCACAGCAGATGCAGGAGAAAAGGAAAAGAATAAGAGAAGGTAGGCTAGTTTTCATAAAGACAGGCAAAAAAATATACAGAAAAGCAAATGACCTGCAGCTGAATGTTCCCAAATACTACACCATCCACATAACCCTAGGCTAAAAATAACAATTTCACAGTTCCTTGGTTTCTAAGGTTTTGATAACAGTATGTATTAATACAGACATTTTAAAGAGGTATCACTCACTGCTTTAGGGAGAGTTAAACACAAATATGCAGTTGTCAAAAGAAGGATGGGGTAAATGTTTATAGAACCGTGACATTGACTGAGCAGTCTCAGCAGTTGTGCCTGCACAACATATCACATATACCGGCACATAACTAGCAGAATTTATTTCTTCAGGTTTATTTAATCTCTCTGCAGCAATATGCACATTTTTATTTGGCTACCATGGATCTAGACATGTTTTTCCATTTTGGTAAAATCATGCACAGAGTGAATACAAGCATTTTGCTGGAACTCGTATGATAACTGCCTTAGGTAAATATAATCTCCTGAAGAGGCTCAGTCATTGAATTCTAGCACTGTTCTATTTCTTAGAATCTCACCCATTTCCACCAGAAACCAGCATATATATTCAAATCCTTTACATCCTTTATTTTTTTTTTCACAAATCCTGGATGAAAAATAATGTTAGATTCATAGAAATTTGTTCTGCATCCATATTTGCTGGGTTAGCAGCTTCTTTCAGTGGGATGTAACTGAATGAGTGACCAAGCTGTGTGTTCTGAGTGGTATGGCCTAAAAAGAAGAAAGCAGAGGATTTATGTAAAATAAAAAGGAAGGAACTGAGAAAGTTGTAACTTAACTGTGATACTTCTCTTAAAAGACTGAATATAGATATCAAAAAACAAGAATAAAATATCTGCAAATAGGCCTGGCATTACAAATACCATTAACTACTACTTATCAATCTAACAAACAATCTAACAAAAAGGTAAGAAAATGCAAGCTATTTTTCTGCTGCACTTTATATTGTTTGCCTGTGCTATTTCCTAAATATTAATTTTAGAATATAATCTTATTAAGGCAGTATTTTATGTTACATCAATCTGTAAATCTGAACACATTTTTTAAACTTTAACATTTTTTTTTGTTTGTTTGTTAATTAGAAGGTTAATGAAGAGCTGATATGTTATAGCAAATATAAGTGACAGGTACAATGGTGTTGGAAAAATCCTAGTATGTGATCTAATCCTTTCTCTCGGGAAGACTAAAATAACTGCACCTGTCATTCCTGATTCACATGTTCAGCTTGTTTTTTCAAATCTCCAAAACCATAAGTAAAAACATAGTCCCCGGATAGTCCCTGGAGATTTGTTTAGGATCCTTCCATTAGAAAGCGCATCTAATCTTTGCCCGAGTTTTCTATCTTAAGCCTAATATTTCTGTCTTCTGTATCCATGAGTAATATGGATCTAATTATTCTTTTATTTTACTTATATCTTTCCTCAAGCCTACTTCAGTGTTCCCTCACTATATGAATTATCAGACCCATGGTGATCATCACTGATCCATTCCAGAGCCTCTTTCTGGTCCGCACTTTCCTTGGAGAGTGCCTCACATGGGGCACTGTGATGCAGCTAAGCGAAGTGTAGAGGTTGTCTCACACAATCTCTACATCCTTACATTACATCCTTACTTCTCCTCCTTATCCTCCAGTGATGGGTGCCACACAGGCAAACGTGGGACTTGGGATGGTGCAGCCCATCCAGGCCTGCTCTGGGGCAGCTCACTGGGAGTTACTGAACCTTGGGTGCGCTTCAGCCAGAGCCACCACACTGTGGCTCTTTCTTAAAGCCACAAATGTGGCATCTTTCTTGTGGCTCAAAGACAGGCTTTCTTACGAAGCTGGTCAAAAGAAAGGAAAAAAAAGTCATTATTTTCATTTACTGATATTTTTTCAGTAGTCAAATTAAATTATATAATCCTGGATTTACTGTATAGCTAAATTTTGTCATGATAGTCAGAATTCTTAAAGTTTCTTTGTAAGTTATTGCTGCATCTTCTGCTAAATCATACACACAACATTATATATTATGAGCACATTTTTTATTTTAATGATTTTTAATATATTAATATAATGAACACAATTAATAAAATGGATGCCTCTTTTCGAACTTTACAGCAATCCCATTGAAAAGGGAATGCACACTAAGAAAATTCGGCTGAGTATATGTTGAGATATTTTCTTTTACTGGTAACAAATCACTAAACCTCATAGAACCTTAGGAAAAGCAGATAGAAGTGAGTTGAGACTTAACTGAAGATTTAACTTTAAGTACTTAGTACTTAGTACTAAGTTAAACGTCACCACCCACATTGATGTTTCTATCAAGACTGGTTCTGAAACTGGTGAATTAGATTGAAGAAATATATCTCAGGAGAATAGAACGAGACTCATTCGAGTTTTGCTCTTCACTGGCTTGTTTCTCCTGTGTTTTTACATAATCTACTCAGGTATCTCTGTGCAACTTTATTGCCATAAGTATCACGCACTGCAGTGGCAAGCAAAGATAGCCAAGAAAATATTGGCAAAATGTGAACTGTCTATAATGCACAGAGCAATGCAAATCATAGACTGGCTTGCAGCAGCCATATAACCATTAGTTAATTATGATAGGACATCATGTTGATGTGACTGTGCTGCTTCTAATTTCAGAGGCAGTTCTGAGACCTCTACATCTGTGTGTGCATCTGTAGGGCTGTAAATCTTGTTGTTGATATAGCATTGATTTCCAGGAAAAAAATAGAGGAAATTCTAGCCATTCATCTTCAAAATTAATTTTGAAGTCCTTCATTTTGTCCTTGTGTCTGGAGTCTGTGAAGAAAGTAAGATGGCATAAGATGAAGGAAAATGCTGCTTATGTATTGTAATTCCTTTGAGATACAAGATTCACTCCAAATTTCCTCATGGTTAAGTAATCCATGAAATTTTACCCTTAGTCAGAAAAAATTAAAATGATAAGAGAGGAGTAAATAAAGCAGGTTATCCAGATGGGCTCACCACACTTCTTTTTCAACCTTGAGAAAAATTTCAGCAGACAGGGAATGTTCAAAGATCTGATCTTTTTTGCTCATTTTCTTCTATCAGTATACATAGATTCACAAGCAGAAAGACACCTTCTTTATTTGTCATTGGTTATAAATGAGCTGTACTGCTAGATTGCAGTAGAGTGCCTGAAGCTGTAGACCTGTTCTCACAACCAGACACAAGATTATTCAGCCTGTACTAATAAACACAATTCCTACCTGGAAACTAAGCTCACTGACTAAATGTCTTTGAGAAACTTCTGATAGCAGAAAATATCTGAAAAGAAAGCGAATTAAATACCTCATTTGGAAGTCTTTCATATTAATAATTGTAATCCAAGTCATTAATTAAAAAATAAAATAATGGTGGGAAATAGAAATTAAAGTAGAGGGACTTCAGTTATTAGATGTCCTTGATAAAAGGCTTTTAAAGGACATCAATCTTTTTTTTTGTTTTGGATATTTCCTATTAGCCTGGTAAGATGTCAGGCTAGCCAACTCTCTTCCAACATACACAGAAATGCATAAAAAAGATTTTGTTGATATTCTGCTTAAATTCTCAAAGTTATACAGGGAAACCTCATTAGATCCTGTCATTATCTGGAGAAAGCAGCACATTAAGCAGGTTGTTTTGGAACCGCTATGCTTTTTTAAGTTATTTTTTAAAGGAAGAGTAGTGGGACATACTTTCTTTTTACATTCATTATTTTCTTACATTTCCTGCTAGCTAATGGGCATTATGGGTGTTCTTTCCTGGGAAGAAACTTAATTGCATTTCATTTCTTCTGGCAAGAAACTTTGAAGACCTCATCTACCCACCTGTCACAAAAAGTGCAGTTCAGATCAAGGTATATAGATGTCTCATTGCCTCATATTTTCAGTCATGAATGCTCTCTCTGTTTCCCATCTTTATCCCATATCTTTATGAGAAATGCTATGGAATATATGCTCAGTTGTCATGGCAATTTAAACTGTTAGGTAGCAGAAATAGTTTGTGTGGGTCTTCCTTCCTTCCTTCCTTCCTTCTTTCCTCTCTTCCTTTCTTTTTTTCTTTCTTCTTTTCCTTTTTTCTCTCCTTTCTCTTTTTTTTATTTTCTCTTTTTTTTTTTCTTTCTCTTCTCTTTTCTTTCTCTTTTTCTTTCTTCTTTTCCTTTTTTCTCTCCTTTCTCTTTTTTTTATTTTCTCTTTTTTTTTTTCTTTCTCTTCTCTTTTCTTTCTCTTTTTCTTTCTTCTTTTCCTTTTTTCTCTCCTTTCTCTTTTTTTTATTTTCTCTTTTTTTTTTTCTTTTTTTCTTCCTTTCTTCCTTCCTTCCTTCCTTCCTTTTCTGTCTTCTCTATTAGCTTAGCTGTGAATTAAGCTGTAAAGGACTCTGTTCCATGAAGCTGCACTGGAAAGTTTTGAGACTTGCTGATGAATGGCCTCATTTGACCAGCTTGGCTCTGCTTCCAGAGAGCAGAAAGCATGAGAGCAAAACCCAAGGTGCTATGGACTTCCCCTCTCAAAAGAAAGGACATTTTTCAGGTAAGATAAATTTTCCTGTATTGCCCTATAAATCATAAGAAACTAAACTTAGAGGTTTTATTCCTGGAAACATTTGTAAATCAGTTATTTTAACTATTCAGCCAGCTCTGCTGACTATTCAGTTTCCTGATACAGCCGTACCCTTAGGAAATTACAGGATACCACTGCAGTTTACACAGATGAAGTTAATTAATTCAAATACAATTCAAACAGGACAGTTGTACATGACTGTCAAATAAATCTTAAGCAACTACCTTACCAGCCCCTCCTCACTAAGCCCTACCCGCCATCCCATCCCCATCCGTCTCAGCTGGGGAAACAAACAGGCTTTCCTGCTCACTATTTCGTGTGGCTCACCAGGCCTGCATGGGTATCCCATCCCAAAGAGAAATCTCCTCAAACATTAGTGATAGATCTCAACAGCTCTCAGCCTGCAGCAAAGGCAACACTGTAAGCAGAGAGGCTGGGCTTTATGATGCCCCCTTTAGAGTTAAAATGGTTAAAATGGAAAAGAACAATTGAAAAAGCCACCATACCTCACTATTCTTTGCTTAAAATGACCAAAAATCGTCTGCATTGTCTAGGCTTTAAAAATATTATCGCTGTCTCCTGGTTGTGCATGCTGACCCACTGTAGCTCCCAGCTCCAGTGAGTGTTTTCGGCTGAGCCAGAGCAACTGGCCCTGTGACCTGCAACCAACCTCTTGCCCTGAGGCTGCTCCTCTTCCAGCCTCTCTCCTTTCATGTGTGACCAGGGACATCTCTGCATCTCTCCTCTCCTCCTCGGCGGCACCATAGCCCTTGATCATCCACTCAGAAAATCATGTCTGTAATACGGATCTGCACGATGCGTGACCAAGTTTTCTACTTGAAGACAAATTCATATGCATTCATTACAAACAAGGCGCTAACACATTTCAAGAATTATAGACTGCCTTTGCTACGAACAATAGTGCTTTTATTAAAGATTTTAGTCAGCAGTGTTGATATAAAATTCTAGTGAAGACACAATTCTTAAAGCTACACAGCTAACTTAAGCAAAACTCAGACATAAGAAACAGGGATAGCCTTAAATAGTTATGCAGGATGAGAACCGCTTATGCATTGGTGACAATTAGATTTTACGTTAGGGGAAATATTGACAGTCAATTATCTTGAAACACAAACACACCTTATTTTATTTTTCACCAGTGAACTCATAATCTTAGGTTCAGGAATTGCAGAATTGGGTTTCCTCTATAAATAATTTTAAAAAGTATTGACAAATCTCACAAGAGTCCATGCAAAAATGAAATAACCATGTTCATATATGTTAGCTAGTCTTCTAAGTGATAAAAGATAACATTATTTTTCAAACTAGAAAGTTGTCAATACGATTGCCTCAAAGACTATATTCTAGGAATATACTTGAATAACAAAGTGAGGTGGATTAAGCCGACCACTTTGAACATGATTTTCTTTTTGGCATAGGATAATTAAACACAAAATACTATATAAATTTCATATGATATTTAAACACAAAAAATAATTTATGCAAATTTCACAGGAAAAGCCTGCAACTAAAAAGCTTATTTTTAAGAGATTAGTTTGTATTTGCAAATAAGTATTTTTATTCAAAACTTAACTTATTTATTAACAAAGCTACTAAACTCTAGTACCTTAAAGGACACTTGAGTATATGGTGAAATTTCCATGTTATTACTTCTTTGAAGATTTTGTGATTTAGCTCTTAAGCAATTACAAAATATCAGTTGCGTATAGAAAGTCATTGGACTTCCCATTAATATATAACTCAACAGAATTGCTGTATTTTTCGAGTTTCTCTTTGACCTCCCACAAACACGCCTTTTGCAAAACAGATTTACATTAGTAAATCAGGTTGAAGCTATAATGTTATTTTTGGTACATGGCATCACTGATCACTGTTACTTAAAAAATCCTCAGCAGAGTAGTTTTGCTTGAAATTGCAGCAGATTGGACTTATTGACCCACATGTCATGTTCTTGTACTCCCAAAATCGACATTCATGGCAAGCAATAAAACACTGGGATACCTGACTGCTTTATGTTGAGTTCCTTATCTGGATTGGTTTATCATCTTAAAATCTTTAATTTTAAAGGCAGCACTGTATTGATTGTAAACCTTGGCATTAACATTGTCACACATTTTCATTTACATATGTATTATCTCAAAGCAAGTTCAAATATAATCTGAAGACAGTAAATAATATAATGCCTCCAGTATCCCATCTGCATTTCACAGACCTTTGATGCTTTATTACTAACTTTGTTGCTGGTAAAGCAGACTTGACTATGTGTGCTGAGTACATGAGTTTACAAATACATGAGTATATATGGAAATTTCAGCAATAGAAAAAGTATGAGAAAAAAAGGATGTTTTCCCCTCTTCCTCGAAGCTCAGACATGTCTGCCAGTAAATAGCTAGATCCCACTCTCCTGCTGTGTGTGGAAATCTCTACTGGAGAAAATGTTCTCATTCTCCGTGTTAAGAGCATATAATCAGAGAATCTTTAAGGCTGGAAGAGACCTGTAGAGATCATCTAGTCCAACACTCCTGCACACGCAGAGTCACCATGCATGTGGCACAGGACTGCATCCAAGCAGGTTTTGAATATGTGTATTGAATATATTTTTATATATGGTCTAGTGAAGGCTGCACAGACAGCAGATTACAGCTCTCCACTGCTGACATGTCTTTGAAAAACTCCTGGCAGCTTGTGAGTAACACAGAGCAGATGATTAATTCTCCACTACCTCAGTTTGTGCTTGTTTCATCTATAATTTCTTCCCTATCCTGTGCACAAATTTTACCCAATCAATTCCCTGATTCTGGCACGGAGGAAGCAAACTATTAACTCCATCAGTGGCTTCTATGATCATCTATGGTCCTCCAGCCTCAAAACGTAAGGAAACATACATTTTCTGTAAAGAAATACACTCAAGCAACCTCATTTTCAACTAAAACAGTGGGGCTGGGGGTTACGGATCAGATACTGGTGTATGACCAAAGCCCAAAGTGGAAAATTGTACTGCCAAGTGGCTGAAACATAGAGACACAGAATAGGGAATGCTGCATTCCTGCATTTCTGACCGAGCAGTACCATGTGGTCAGCACAGGACCCTTCTGGAGAGGACATGAAGCTGTTCAAATGGTCATTTACTATTGGTGGTTGTGCTTCCCATGTCAGGAAAACTCCCCCAGGCAAGCATCTCCTTACAGGACAGTGACTTTTCCGTTAGCTGGAAAAATTCATCTGTCGGGAGGCAGACAGCTACAAGACTCCTTTCATCACGTTCAATCAACAATTCTAAGTGCTACTATATAACTAAACAGGTAAAGTTAAAACTGAGAATAGGAGTGTTTAAGCAAAATCCATTGCCTGAAAGTGGATTTTGTTTGGAGAACTTCCAGAAACATGTCTGTGTATCTGTTGTCAGATAATGGGTTGAGCTCAGGGCAAGATATGTGTGCCCGTATCCCTTTCCTGACTTCACACTCCTTTTTTTTTGTCTTAGGTTGCATGATCATTGCTAAGCATAAACAGTTCTCTGATTTGGTAAGACAGTCCAGCTGCCTATGTTAGCCACTACTCCCAAGATCCCAAGAGACAGTGAGACTTCATTCTACCGAACCACCTGAGTTTTCACGTTTGTGAGGTGAGGTAATGCAGTCCAGAGACTCAGCCTATGGACAGGAAAAAGGGATTGAGGGCAAGAGAGCCAAGTCTGAAGGAAGTGCAACAAAAAAGAGGACAGTGAAATACCCAACAAGCTGCGATGACTCTCAGCAAGCAGCAGGTAGCAGCAGGAAGGACACAGCTCATTAGCAGAACCTGAGGACAGATGGCCAGATAAGCTAAAGAGTTGTCTTAAAAAAAGTCTTAAGACTTTTTAAAATAGTCTTAAGAAATCCATGGATTCTACTGGAACATTGTCTTGTGAGTTAACTTGGAAACGTCTGGTTCACATTGCAAGACAAAGAGCTTAGCTACTGTACTCCTGGCACTTTCAGAAGCTTTGTTTTCATCGTTTTCAAGGGGAGAGCAAGGGTCTAGCAAATGAAGTCAACTATCCTGTCTTCACAGAAGGAACTAGTCTTTTTTTGATGCACCTGAAAACTAACCCATAACCCTCAATAATGTGAAGAAATCACTTACTGTACTCCTTCTGAAGAGATGGATGCCAGATCACTTCTTTCTTAATCAAAAGAACTTTTGATTTAACAGGAAGAAGATGTGCAGAAAAG
The DNA here is from genome assembly GCA_013389825.1 of Crypturellus undulatus. Taxonomy (NCBI): domain Eukaryota; kingdom Metazoa; phylum Chordata; class Aves; order Tinamiformes; family Tinamidae; genus Crypturellus; species Crypturellus undulatus. The sequence continues at coordinate 36,918 of VWPW01008458.1, forward strand.
GGAAGGGTAGCGCTATTTGTGACAGGAAGGTAGCTTCACTAACCATGCCAGGAAGTATTTGCTCTTTAATAAATTGATTTCACCCAAATAAAGTTAAAATTATGCCAGTTGATATTTGTGGGATTCCTTCTTTCAACACACTGGTCACAAGTAAAGGATAATACTTAAAAGTGAATGTATCACATAATTATGCTATGATCTGGCTGTTTTTTCCCCTCCAAGAAGTTTCAGAGACATTGAGCTATCTTGTAATTATAATCTTAATTTCTCTAAACTATAATATAAATATTTATATTGTATATACTATAATAGAGTAGTATAAACATAATGAATACAAGGCATTCGCTATATTTGTGCAGATAATTAGATCACCTTTACTCTACGTTTGTATTATGCCACTGATCAACAAATGTGGGATAGGCAAGCCCCTGGAGAAAGGAAACAGACAGTGTTGCTCATTAGCAAGCAGTTTTCCCCCTCGCCTCATGTTTTCCCTCAATAATCATACTTTCAACTTATAAAGACAGATACAGCTCTTGGAAAAACTGTGTCTGGTTCCTATGGAGACTTGCAGCACAAATGAGGTTGGGAGGAGACTTTGCCAACCGTGTATACCATGTTCGGAAGAAATCAAAGGCTAGCTGCTTTCCACTGCTCTCAAATGCAAGTGTATTTTGCCAAAAGATACACCAGGAGGAGCATTGATTCCTCTCCAGTCTGCGCAGTAGGTAGCACTGCACATAGCAAGTACATTTCCTTGCTTAAACAGGTTTTAATTTAATCCTTTTTGGGAAGACAAATACCCAGTCTAGGTTATGGTTAAAAATAACTGTCATGGTTTATGATTGGATGTTTTCATTGTATTCAGAAGATCATGAAATAAAATTAATTCCTACAATTAGTAAATAATTCTAAGTAATTCTAGGAGGAGAAAATCTGCAAGATACCACTAGCAAGGAGGAAAGGCTGAGATAGTTTGCTTCACTCTCCAGTGTATATGATATGTCAATCCAGCTATAGTTCTCAGTAAAACTGCAGAAGTCTGCTTGTACATCTGTCAGATACACACAGATGAATGGAAGCAGAATGTACTGTAGATACAGCAGATCTCACAAAGGAGAAAGTGCAGGCTTACCCCCAAGAGAATGGAATTGCAACACTCTTCTCCCCAAAGTTTTATCTTCTGTTTTACTCAACACTGATTTTCCCACACTGATTTTAGTGTTCTCAAATACACTGACAAGTGCCACCTCAACTAAACTGAAGGAAAAGATAACATCTACATAACAAAAACAGCAGCCTGCCTATTAACTCATCCATGCTACGCTGCTAGACTCAGAAAGAAATCTCCACAGTGAGAGCTGTCCTACCAAATACAACTGGCTGCAGGAGATGCTACTGATTTCCATTCTCCCTGCCTAAATCCACCCTTGCTTACATATTGTCAATTGCCTGAAATCCATACATTTTCTGTAGTGGTTCCAGGTTTGTGTGGCTCTCCAGAAAGTCCTTAGATTACCTCCAGCTCCCGAAAACAAATGATTCACCAACTGCAGGCAGAAACTTGTGAGCCCGTAAGATGTCCAAGCCCAGGAGAGGGATTTCAGGGGGATGTCAGCCATGTGAGCCAGAGATGAGACAGAAAATACCAGAGGAAGCTGGCATTGCACAGGGCTTCCTCTCTGGTTGTGCCAGTAACTGAGAGGCTGAAGGTTTGGAAACATCTCACTGTGGTGGGTTCTGCAAGGTCTGAGGCCGCGCTGGTACCCAGTGAAGTGAAAGAAGGTCTGTAGAAAAAAAGAGCTGTTAAATGACTTGTGAATTATATATTTCCTACAGTTGTTGGCTAGTTTATCTTTAAAAAAAAAAGATTTATTCAATTTATCTAATTAATTCTTTAATATTGCTAATTAATATGATCTGACCCTTCACCAGCAGGGAGATTAAATTTTGTTAATGGATTGTCATTCAAACTAGGGAATTGTCTTTTAAATTAAATCTGGTTTGCAGGATTTGGAAAATAATTTGGATTTTGCCACTCTGTCCCTCCTCCCTGTAATTTATATGATTTTTTTTTTCAGGGAAATGATGAAATTATGATGAAGGACATTCTTCATTCTTGTCATGCCCATCTTTAGTGTGATATGGTATATATCGCTATAGAAAATGTTATTTATGTATGGTAGTTTGGGAAGGTTATAACTTGAACATTTCTTGACAGGGAAGCAGGTCTTGACTGAGATTCATGTGGGTAGAACAGCTTTGCTAAGGCTTGTCTGCCTCCTGGGGAGATGGAAAAAAGTCCTTTACAATGTTTTTATTATTTGTAATTTGAGGAGGGGGAAGAAGGGGGTGCCTCTTGTCCCCAGAGCAGAGCTTAGAAAAGCTATCAGCTTTTCTATATTTCTAAAAGGATCAGCCGGGCAAAGAAGGCTTCATAGGACCAAAGTTGTATGGATGTAAACTAGTTTTTAAAATATGTGCTAGTTTTATCCTGACTTTCAGAATTCAAGAGGAAATTGCTTTTAAATATTTCATTTCTTAAAAAAAATCTAATGGGTATACATATATTTTAGAATCGTCTACTGTAAAATGACTTGGTGACATGCATTTCTATCCAGCACTCAGTAAACATAAAATACTTATAAATTTTATCTTAATTTACAATTCTATTAAGAATGAATCTAATATACCAATTATGGTGTCAAATATAGAAGAAAAAATCTTGGGGAATTTTACAACCACTGGATGTCATTGTTGTTCTTTTAAACTAAAACAAAAAGTAAAAGCCAATTTAAAGACTGTGAGTTGAGAATAAACAATTTCAGGCTGTTTGCACATTTTTCATTTTAAGAAACATCAAAACATGTTTACATAAAGTAATAGACTGTATTAATACTGCAAGATTCCATAAAGCTACAAGGGATATACAGACAATTCATAACAACAAGCTAACTACCATTATCTTTCATAGTTCATTTGTTACTGCCATTTTTGATGCAGCTAGTTAGCAGAAGGTGACAATATGGAATGTATAGTGAATGTGCATAAACAGCCTTTTTTTATTAAGTGTTGTCTACATCAGATTTTACATGAGATGTACTAGGTCTCACTTGTGAGAAGCTGCAGTATTGAATGATAGCCATAGGATAGAGTTTTCAGATAGCACTTTTCACACAGTTGCCTCAAACTGTGATGCTAAAAATAGTCAGTAACAGCCGGGAGGAGATAAGTCTAGTTGCTTGCTCATTTCTGAGAATCATCCTGCAAATAGGTGACTCAGAGGACAGAGGAAGACATGCGCTGCAGAGTTTGGCTCTGCTCTGAGGCAGTGCAAAAGAAAAGGAGCAGTGATCCCACTGCTGAGCAGAGAAGGGCATGGTGAAGCCAGATCTAGCTTTGGATCTTTCTGACTGGCACTAAGCTTCCTAGAGGGGCTTTGCAGCTGCCTGGTGGCTTGCAAGAGAGGATTTCTTCTAGGTGCCTCCACAGAGCCCCCTGTGCACCCTCCCAGCACATCTGCCCAGCACCTGGCCCGGAACTTGGAAGGCTTCTTGGTTTCACCCATCGTGCACGCTTAGACCGCTCGCGAGGGAGTGGGGCTCTTCTACGCTGTGCCGGGTGGGTGGGTTGAGCACAGCTGCACAGCAGACCACTTGCTCTCTTTCTACTTTGTGAGAATGATGTTGTTTAAAGTATTCAGGCATCTTTTGCCATCAGGAGATTGGGGATGAAATTAGGTCAACAAACAACAAAGGGAGGCAAACAGTTTTTGCTTTACTTCTCCAGAAGTGACCCCATTTGCTTTAAGGTTGAGCATTTTTCTGAACTGTTACCTGAGGCCAGTATTCGCTGTTGTGGCATTACAAGAATTTAATGTCAGGAGAAATCTAGAAGCCAAAAGAGGAAACGAAACAGTGATGTCACCAGAACATGAGCATCGGACATCGGCCTTATGAGCTAGAGGTAGACTTGCTGTGAAGGGGTGGCTTGCATTCCTCACTTCTGCAACCAAAAGGGATCTTCTCAGGGGCTCAGATGCGGAGGGGATGAAGGAAATGCAGCTGACCTATCATAACACAGCTCCTTAGGTTGGATCCACAGGCTGGATTTAAATATGATGCAATCACCAATTTCCACCTGGAAAGAGCAGAGTGTCTTGTTGGTTCCACTACCAGGAATATTGACCCTTCACTCCTCCTGTGTTGGCAGATAAAGTCTGTACTTTCATCATGCAGTTACAATAGGTCCCGTGTCTCCTGTGGTTCTGCCTGTCCTCCTTTGAAGCCTGCAGAGTTTGTCAAGGAGCTCTGAGCACTCTCTGCATCGAATATGCCTAGTCTGAGGTTAAACTGCTGAAATGGGTTGGATTAGATACAAATATGTTAGCTTCAGTTTCTTGAGATAATAATAGCACAGATGTGGCAGTGAGGGCAGGCTTAGGCCAGCTCTGTGGTTCATCAAAGTACAGCATAGCCATCTCCTCCAAAATCCAAAAACTTCTAAAACGCTTCTTCTGGGAGCAACAGTTCTCCATCACCCCCAGCCCAAGACTGCCCTCTAACAGTACTGCATATTGCTGAGATTCAGTCATTAAAGTAATTTCAGCGGTTTTCTGCATGCCTCATGCCTCAGTGATGGAGACTGCGTTCTGTTCTAGGACGCAGATATCCAAAAGCTAGGGATGGTGATACCCAAAGCTGTTTTTTGTTTTTGTTTTTGTTTTGAGGGGGTAGGGAAGAGAGTCTGGCCTCCATCTTTCACTGGGAGTTGGGTAACTACATGCTTTTGAGGCTCTAGGACCAAGATTTTATCTCTAGATCATATTAGTACACTGACTATTACAACGCTGACTTGCAGGAATCTTTCATCCTTTGGGCTGGACACTGTAAATAATGACTACTTCTGAGAGCACCAAACAAGAGCATTGTATTTTTCTTGGAAAAGAGCCGTTTACAAACTCCAAAATTTTGATAGTGATTGGCAAACTAGCTATTTGCATCAGAATAATTGATAACCTAGTAACTGGTTTTACTGCCAATTGAATATGCAGTTCCTGGCTAACACCAGCTGAACACTTTCAGCACCCAGTGGGAAAATAAAATCCCTGGCTCTGGCTGAGATGAGAGCAGGAGCTCACACCATGGTATCCCTCAGCCCAGGAAAGTGCCCTACACACATGCTATGACCTCGTTCGTTCTCACCCTGTTTAGACAGACCTTGGGTTTATTACCTTTCTTTCTCTCTTCTCTTTGGTGGGCGTTTGGTTCATACCGATGCAGAATGGGAAAAATGAGATCTCGAAAACTTTCGCGGGACAGGAAAACCACTTCCTACCCAGTTCTATTTCTGCTTCTAAAATTCTGTTTGGTGGTAGTTTCAGTGAACTCATTCTTCCTTTGTGTGCCATATGATCCACAGTTGTTTTCTAAATCACCAAAAGCCATTGACAGGCTGTGTGGTTTTGATTTAGGACAAAGATGTTCTTTTAGAAAAACCATTAACTCAAAATATAGAAGAAAAAATATCTGTGTTTACCTTGTCCTCTGCCTTCCAAAAATTTTATTGGGAGCATAAAGCACTTATAGCCACACTATTTATAGACATGCAAGAAGATTAAACAGAATTGTGTTTATCTTAAAGTAGACAGCCAGTTCTGAACCACACATATATTTATATATATAACCACATATATATAACATACTCATCTCAAATCACGTAGAAGCATTCCTGTAACTTTCAGAAGTAAATTGAGTTGGGATATGTGGGGATAATATAAATATATATTAAAAATAAAATAATTTTGCTAAAATAATTTTCTGCTTTCATTTTTTTTTGTAAACAGAACTGATGACTGCACATTTATATACTGTATTAATTTTGAGCTTTGCTTATTCTTTGGATGTTTATATAGCAGATTATTTCCCCCCAGATGTTAGAGTACTTTTTTTTTTTTTCAGGGAGATAGGCTTCTATGTTGCTAAAATATCCACAGCTTTATGGGGTAAAATAAGGAGGAAAATGCATTGCTACAAGCACTTACTGAAAGACTGGTATTTTCCCCAAGGCCAAATTACATCATTCAACGTTATGAAGCAAGCAAAATCACATTAGAGAGAGTCAGATCTTTAAATTAATCTCTATTTTCTTTTGGTGGAACAAAGCAATTTTGCAGTTTGGCTCAAATGGTGATCAGAATTTTAGACGACCTCAGGAGGCTGTGTGTTTGCTCTCTTGAAAGCTCATTCATAAATATCACAATGAGAATTTCTGGAGACTGAAAAACTACTTTAGCACCTACACAGGAGTTGATCGTCCATCACCGCCTCTTTAGACAATAGTCTGAGGATAAGTAGGAGAGACTGCTTTCACTATGACATTCATCAAGAAAACAGGAGGAAATAGGAAATTCAGTAGCACATGGCCCTAAGAGACCCTGCTGTACTTTGGTCATCTACTGGCAATGGCTTCTGTGGCACTAGCAACAGTTTCCTGTCCTGTATACTCAAAGGAATATTTTATGGCTATATAATATCCCTTGTGTCTTACAACCACTTGGAATATCCTAGGCTAGAAAATTTGTCCATTTCTTTCTCTGTTGATATAATAGAAATGTAGAGTAGGAAAAAGATATCAGGGCATAATCTACTCCACCCTCACACCTCAATGGCAAAGTCAGCACCAGCTATATATCCTGATGGATATTTGTACAAATTATTTTTAAAAACATCAGTAAAGTAGGCTCTTTAACTCTCTAAAGGCTTAAATATTCACATGGCTCGAAATAATTTCTCTGATTCTTTCTGTTAGATTTGTCCACTTTCAGTCGTAACCCAGTGTTCCTTATCATTTCTCAGATTTTGAATTTTAATCCTGTCTTTCACTTTAATTCCCTCTGCTTTTGTATGTAACTGTAATAATCACATTTTTATTTCATCATCCAAAACATTGATAAAAATATCTCTAAGAAATGCTTCCATTCTTGTAGAAAAACATTGGTAAATAAACCTGAATACACCATTTTTTACATCTACTCAATGAAAGTTAGTGAGGTCCATGTTTCCCAAACCCACATGGGATCACTGAGCTGCTAAAAGAACAAAAGTGTAGTGAAGATGAATGTAGTAGGGTGGAACAATATATTGTACTTCTTGCTTGAACTAAAGCAATTTAGTGGAAAGATGAGTTTGCATTTTGAAACAGAAGATTTTATTAACCTCCCTCCTTTTGTTGTAAATGAAACCTGTGTTCCTTAGACCTTTTTGGATTGAAACAACCAGACTTCCTTCTCTCAGACGTATGGCAGAAGAGGTTATGTGACAATAACAAGCCTGCAATTCAGACGATAGTTCTCAGATTAGGCCTCCTGCTTCTCTAAGCAAAGAAATAAAAGAGAAATGAAAAATATCAGCCATCTAACAGCCTCTTCAAGCCACTTAAAATACTACATGAAAGTATTATCTGTACATTTAAAACACCATATTAAAGGTTTGTGTCCTCACATTTAAGACTGAAAATCAGAAACTTGGCCAAATTTTAATGCAGAGCTGCTAAAATGGAGCTATTCCTGGTTTCAGACAGACAGATGTTTGCTTTTGCAAAGCTGTGTAGGATTTTGTGAGATCTTCTCATACCTCATCTAATCCAGCAGTCTTGCTCTTCCATCAACTTTTATTTTTAAAGAAACAAATGTCCAGACCATGGACAGGTAATGGAACTAGCTTAAACGTGGAGTCATGTAAAATGCTACCATATGTATTTATATGTGTGTATATATAGAGATGATATATAACCGTATGCATTCTTTACCGACTGGCCATTTCCCCCATAGATGTACCTACACAAAATAATATGACATAATTTTGGATTCATCACCACATGATAGCCAGTTATTTTGAGGTGAGAAATAGACACAATTTCCCTACATTTATTGAGAAAAGAATCCAGATCGTCCAGGAAGACATTATTTCCTGGTAAAATACTCTATGTGGTTTGGTAATGTATTTAAAAAAAAACTTCAAAAAGCCAGATGGTTCTCCCTGTTATTTTAATGTTATTGTTTAATGAGTAGCCCAAGAAATGCATTTGAGTAAGCGAATAAAATCCAGTTGTTTCATCATTGTGTTATATTAAGCAAAAACAAATAAATAAAAGCATGCCCGTAATGAAATGTTTTCCCTATAAGCGTTTGGTAGAATAGTAGTGCCAAATTCTGCAGTGATGTAAAGTGGATGGATGCAAAGCAGATGTAACTTCATCTGCTGATTGTGACTGAAAGCTTTTAAAATTTGATTGGAACATATTTATGCCTTGAGATGTACGCAGAAATGAAGTTCAACTGAAGTTTAAGAAGTATCATCGTTTCCCTCCATCAAGTCTTCTTTTGCTTTGTGTCCCCCGTCTCCTTAGACAAAGGTAGGCTTTTGGTGTAAGGTCTCTTTAAAGAGGTAGTCTCTTTTTTAAATGTGCAGTAAATATCCCACTAGCATGTAAGATAAGTAAAACCATGATCTCTTTACCCTACATTAAGTCACTCAGGACACCTTGCAGTATTTGTAATGAGGGAGAGGAGTATCTGCTCATTCACCCACCGGCTCATGCATGATCCATTACTGTTGACTAATAATTGTATATTGTATATTGTATATTTGCACCTAGTTAAAAACAAATTAATATCAATTAATTATTAATTAATATTAATAATTTTAATAATATTAATATAATATAATAATATTAATTATTATTAATAAATAAATTAATTAATATTAATAAATTATAAAATAAATTAATATTAATAAATTGTATAAATATAATGATAATATTAATAATATAATATTAATTTTAATAATATAATTTTAATAATATTAATTAATTATTAATTAATATCAATACCTATTAATAAAATATCATTTTTGAATGATAAACTTCGCTACATTTGACAACACGTAATATTAATTAATTAATTAATACATAGTTAAACCTATTAAGAGACTTAGTAAAGGCGGCCTTGGTCAGAACGGCAACCAACTGCCAATTGGCTGTGGCAGTTGAAGGCTGAGGTTAACCAGATCGTTTAAACTCCTTCAAGTTAAGGCAGCCTAAATTTTCATCAATAAAATTTTCCTTGTGTGCAGAGGTTTTGTCCTGCACATGTTCAGACCTACTGCTAGGACAGAGCTGCTCAGCATGTAAAGATATTTGAGACTCCATAAATGACCTAAAGCGTCCCTTCACCTTCTTTCATCACAAATGCAGCTTAATCAGTGTTCTTCAACCACAGCAACCAAAAACTTTGAAGCCAGCGCAAAACACGGATACCGTCTCCTATTTTGTTCTCTGGAGTATGTGGAGTTGAGTCTGTGCTCTAACAAAATAGCAGTCCGCAGGAAGTAAGAGACCTTGCTATTATGCTCTATTTGAGTTCAAACCTTTGTCAAATGTTCACATAATGCACCTTAGTCATAGGGCAGGAAGGGCTACTCCATTCCTGCAGCTGAAACTGCCAGCTAAGCCTTCAGGCTTCAAAAAGCAACCCCCTACACAGCCCCGCCAAGTTACTGCAGGGGCTATTTTCTGCACCAACTCAGGAGAGAGTTCCTGCAGCAAAATACAAGATAGTTGAGCAGCAAGAGAGATTATTCTGCACCTTCTCTGGACAAGAAAAGACTCAGGCTCTTATTTTCCATTTCCTAAATGACTGATTTATCCACAAGGTTACAGTATAGAGAGGCTATTAAAATAAACATGACCTTCACTACTCAAAAAGACCAAACCAGTCTTCTGTATTCTAAATACTGTGTGTAGATGCCAACCCAAAGAGAGGCCCTAGATGGTAAATTTAATGCCCTAGGAAACTCATCAACTGAGAGGAAAATTCCTGCTGAAAATTAGCATTGCAGTGCCAAGATCCTGGAAAGAGGATCCTCGATCCTGCAAGTGGATCTATCCTGATAAATACCACACAAATGCATATCTGTAGCAGTGACTGACACTAGGTTCAGATGCAGGACTGTGCCCTTTTGCAGGATATGTTTACTATCTCAGCTAGACACAAGCACAATATATTTAAGACTAAATGTCCTAAGTTGCAAATAATCCATACTCACAGTCAATTTTCTTAAGTCCCAGGCATGTCAGTGAGCTTGATCTTGTATCCATGCTAAATTACCCTGGAACTTGCAAAGCCATGTCACACATAGGCATGATGCACATGTGCTTTAGCAATGACCAGTGATACCTAGCATTATAAAAAAAGTGTCCCATCCCAATCTCTGGATAATGAAGGAAATGTTATTGTAAAATCTGTCTATAAAACAACAACTACCTAAATTTTTCTAGAGTTTTTTTTTTTCCCAGATGTTTTTCACAGCATTAGCATTGTTCCTGTGCATGTGCTATAGAATAAGTATGTTGAATATAATGCCATATGCATGTACAAACGGGTACACAAGCTGCCTATATAGTCCTCCTTTCTGCTCACAGACACACTTCATAAAAATCCTCACGGTGGCAGCACTGTCCCAGTTATGAACGGTGAAGTTGAAACTACCTGCAAACCATGCTTTGAGCATCTGAAAACATTGCGTGGCTAAGGATACCTCTTTTTAACTAGTTTGTAAACACCAGTGATACAAATACCCTATTAATCAACCCCCTGCTTTTCTGGGCCTGAAAAGATGTCAGCTTTAAAAACAACAAGGACTTGAGGCATCCTTAAAGAAATCCTCAAAAGCAGGATGACGTAGCTACAACATGACGGGTACTCGTTCTTTTGGCAGACGCGAGAAAAAAGCCTGTTCAATAGCTGAGAGAAATACATTTAAGTACATGTGTAATTCTTGCTGGTCCTCCTAAATATAAGGGTTTCACTGGTTAATCCTGCACTCCTGCAGTATTGTTTATAGTTCTTGCTACTTCCTCATACCTTAGGCAAATGGTTTCGTTAGCAGGACACAATGGAAACACCATTGTATTAGATATAAAACATTTCCACACTAAATATTATTTTATAAACTCATATTTTATACTGACTCTTAAATAATCTAATTTCTCTCTTACAGTGAATATTATTTAAATACAACACTGGCTAATTCAGTTTTAGCATAATAGACACAGGGACTAAAGATACACTATCTTACGCTCTTATAGCGCTAATCCTACAAACATCACTGACTGTTGCAAGAGAGCATTTCCTCATAAATGTTTTTATTATTGCTAATAAGACATCATTTGTAAATAAGAAAGACAGCCTATAGTATGTGCAGTGATAATTAATAATGACAGCAGCTGGAAGCATCCTTTTTTTTGCTTTAACAACATATCCTTTACTACACAAATCACCCCCAGTTCTATCCAAATATTCCTCAGATTTATCTGACATATTACAAATTTGGAAGTGATGCATTTTTTAAAACTACTGTATGTTCTACTTTAACTAGTAATAATGAAAATCAGCATTTGGCTACCTTTATGATAATGTCAAAGCTTCCTTAGATCTTTATTAAACAAAATGGCTTGCTTAAAAGACTGAACTAGCAAAACATTTTAAAGATATTCAATCTTTGGTCTGTGGTATTACCTGTGAATTATTCACTCTGAGATAATATTTTGACCAGCTGTTTCCAGGAAAACATAACCAAAATTTCTTCTCTTCAAATGTTTTTAAGAAAATGAGGACAGGAATTCACACACTATTTTAAAGATGTATATTTCTTTTTTTTAAAACTGAGTCAATTTAGAAAGGCATGGAAAATAGTAGATAACTTTACCCTCTGATAGGTTCAGTTGGAATGATGGATCAAATAATTTACATGTTCTGATCTTGACTTTGGTTAGGATTATTATGCGCCAAATAGCTACAAAAAAGCTACAAATGCAGATTCACAGACAGTCCACACCTTAGAAGTTCTGAGTATTTTAACAAAGATGGACAGCAGCTGGGACGACACAGCTTGGTTAAAGATGGGAAGCATAAAATCAGGCAAGGGATCTCGTGTTTGAAGACATTCTTAACATGGTAGATAAGGAGAATTCAGTAGATGTTAATATATAGCTTGGTTTCTGAGGGACATTTGGCAACCTTTTATATGAGTAAAATAAAGATCAGTTAAAAAAGAAGTGGAAAATAGGTGGTAGATAAAAAGTGAATAAAAAGGGAATCATATCTGGACAGCAACTTGCTTTACATCATTATTTTTCTGTTTTTTTTTGTGTATGTGTGTGTATTTTTTTTTTCAGATAAAGCTTTTAACACTTTACAATATATAGTAAACAAAATGATAAAATGTGTGATATGTGCAATCTATTCTACTCTAATACAAAACTAAAAAAAAAAAAAAAAAAAAAAAAAAAAACAGAAAAAAAAGAAAGGATATGACAATTTACAGCTGAAAACATCTCTCCACAAACATAACTCTTTATCTTTCTGGTCCACAAGTTTTTGCAAAATAATTTTCCTTTTGTAAGAAGAACAAATGACTTGGTAAGGCACCACATCTGAGCTTTTACCCATATTTCAGAAATATACTTTAAGGGTTCTGAGACAGTGGAGAGAGAACAGATGTAGAAACTCTTAACTAGATAACAGTATACTGGATTTTCTGTTTCTCCTTGAAGAAGACATAGACATGTTATCTTCACACTTCATTCCTTCTTGTTCTGCTGATAAACAGAGGCAGGTAGAAGATGTGGAGGGGAGGCACGGTTTCTGTTTTGTAGAGGACTAGGGGACCCAGATATCCTGCAATTATGAAAGCTGGGCCCACGCACCTGAATTACTTTTTAAAAGGAACAGATGCTATGCAAGCATATCCATGATCTGCTCTTCTGTAAGGAATGGATGTGAAAAAGTTCTTTTCCAGGCAGTAATGCGCCTGCTCAGAATAGTACAGTATTCTCCTGGAGAAGTTCAAGATTCCTTCAAGGTTTACTCTCCAGCGGCCGGTTATTTGGTATTGCACACTGTTTGTTTTATGTGAAGTTGTTAATATCAGAGAAAACTCTTCTTTTAGTGATTCATTATGAGTGTGATTTTGTATTTTGTCGTTCCTATTCCCAACTTACTGAGGTACTTTGAAAGTCATACCAAATGCCTTTTGTGTTTCCTATTACATGAGATCATACCTTCACTTATGAGAAACAGGGATGCATATTTTTTCAGGCACTAATAAGGGGCACTAGGCTCTGCCTGCGCAATTACAGAACTTCTGCACATCACCTATTTAACCTTGAGGAGAAGTGGAGCACAGTCGATTAGTTGGACATTTGGGATAATTAAAGTTCTGGGGATACAAAAAGCATCTCCGTGTTTGGGGGCAGAAGCAGCAGAAGCCAAGTAAAAGGCAAGACTAAAAGAATTATTTAAACACAAATACAAGCAGATGAAGTTAACATAAAACAGAGTGTGAAACCTTTTTTTATGTAGCGTTCACTGCTGACTCTACACAGCACGGTCATGTCTGTAGCCAGTCTAAGGCTTGGATTTGTTACAGGTGCTTGGATTTATTTACAGAAACCAGGAATGCAGAATCTCACACCACAGAAACATTCAGAATATTCATAAAGCCAATTGCCACAATTGCCTCAATTTAGTTGAAGCAAGGACCAAACTGTAAACATACATAGCTTTGTACTACCTCAGAAATGTGTCTTTGCACCTGGAAAATCCCTTCATATGGTAGCACAAACCCATATTTCTTAGCAAAGTTATAACTGATTCAAGAAATGTTTCAAAAAGCCCGTCTGACAACATTGGTTTGTTAAACCTACAAACCTAATGGATATCTCATATATAGCTCATAGTCATGGATATTTCATATCTGAAAAACAGAAATGAGTATCTTTCCTAACGAGTACTATAACAAGGTACTTGAATACAGGCATCTCACATAGGCTAGTAACCTGCCATTTCACTCCTGGATTTTCTCTTAAAGAAAACAATAATAAAGAAATAATAAAGAAAACAATTTAATTCTGATGAGAATAAAATCAAATTCCAATACCTAGAAATATCCATGAAATATTTTTTCACATGGAAAATAGCAATGCTTTTTAACTTTGTAACTTTTGGTTGCAGACTCCCCAAACCTCCTGCAATGTGTGTTAGAACTATGGTGCAAGCTGCACACTTCGCACATGTGAGCCACGATGCTGGTCCTGACATGCACCGAGTGCTCTTGGTTCAGGTCAGAACACAGCAGGATAGCGTGTGCGTTGCTGTTATCAATATGGTTTTGGCTACCCTTCAGAAGGTATCCAGGCTTCAGGGTTGGGGAAGCTCTGCAGATTCATAGCTTACCCTTGCAATTAAGGGAATAATAGAAAAAAGCACTGCCGCTTTGTCTTAAATTGTCCAGCTTCAGCTTCACTCACTGTTGTTTGTTTATTTATTTATTTTTTATACTCTTTTCCTCTAACTTAACAAATGCTTCAACATTTGGTATTTTTTGCCCAAATAAGTATTTCTACACTGTCAAGTGACTGTTCGGCTTTCTTTTTTCTATATGAAAAAATTACTGACCCTATTTTTGCAGCCTGGCTTTTTATTCACTATGGTCTGTGTTGTCATTATTCTTTTATGTTAAATTTTCAACACTCCTTAAAACGTGAATGTGGGAGTTTAGCAGATTTCTAAACCATTTTCTACACCTAACTGGCCTATAACGATTTTAACCAATTTCGTCCATTGCTTATTATTTTGAACTGTGACCAGACAGGGAAGGGGTTCAGCGCTTGTGTTACACCTTCATATTCTGGCCTTAAGCACTTGGACTGTTTAGTGCCTCAGAAAAGGGAGCAAGACTCTGAACCCTGAAACTGCTTAATTTAAAATCAGAAGATAAAATTAGACGCAGAGAATAATATAGGTGTAGGTGTTTAGAATCCTAGTTTCACCTTTCTCAGTAGAGTTTTAATCAATAGGCTACAGAGTAAGGACGTAAATTACTTACTCTTTCCTGACTCCGGCATTCATTTTTTGCGTGCTATTGCGCTCCAGTGGTGGAGCGTCTTTTCTCCTGAATTGAGAAGTTATGGCAACCTCCTATAGAAAGGAGCTTTTTGAGCCTCTTAACCTGAAGGAGATCAAGGTATCTACTTCCCAGCCAAATATTCAAATTATTTTTAGTAAAGACTCTTCAAAAACTGGTTTCTCTTCCTTGTTTATTTTAAGAAAGCATGTTAACTTCTGAATGTATAGAAGTGCCTAATATATAGCCAAGAAACTGTTCTGGTTGAAAAAAAAAAGAAAATGAGTGAAATGAGTGGTCAGGCAATATCCTCAGCATTCTCCATTAGTCAGATCAATGCAGTTGTCTGCTCAGCCTGTCAGCCTTCCAGATTGCTGTTTGGTTATATGTACCGATATTTACTGATATGATATACTATTATGGTACCCACTGATATACAGATAAGTTATTTCTTTTTGTATATGTCTTGTTTTTATGATTTACCATTTAATGGAAAGACATGTTTTGTTTTCCTTTTTTTCCCCACATATTTAAAAAAAAAATTATTTCCTTTTTGAATCTTATCCTCTATTTCTCCCACTGAAACTGTCTTCTTTTGCATCTTTTCAATGTAATCAAGTCAAGATCACTGGTGCCCTAATAAATGACAAACTTCTAGTCCATTGATCTGTAATATCTGTATAATGAACTCCAAAGTAGAGTTAGCTTAGATTTAGTTACTTCTCTTGTTGTGTTAGAGAGATATCAGCCCAAATATATGTCCTGTATAACAGATAATTCCAGAGAGTAAGGGGAGCTGCTGAAGAAACAAATTGTCTTTTTCTCTGGTTTGATTCAGTCTCCTCTACCAGACACCATCTGTAACTACATTAGTTAACAGATTAAGCCACACACAGCTATGATTTGGGCGATTGCATTCGCACTACAGAGGGCCAGGTCAGGAACTCCTTATATACGCATTTTCCTTTCTAAACAGATTATGATCCAGGACTTTTAACTGTCCAGGTATGCAAATTGTCCAGTTAGGTTTCACAAAAATGCCAATTACATCGATTTATTCTCATCAGTCAGAAACCCCAACCCTCCTTTTCATTACTCAGTATTCGAGCAATAATAGTCTTTACAAGGTTCTTCATTATATGTTTTTCCTTCTGTTTCCTATCTTGTGCTCAATTTGCCCACCACATGCTGAGTTAGACTGGCTACTGCATTTCCTTCTTTTATGGTTAGTTTAGAGCTTCCATGGATGCCCCTCAGCAGATGATTAACTGACTGTGATCATGCAGAATCCATGCTGTTTGCCGCATACTTTTCCCCAATGGTCCAATGGTCCTCACCTGCAACGATATTCAATGCTCACAGTTGTTTTATTTCTCTCTATTGTGTCTGATATATGAAGAATCATTAGCAGGTTCATTTCTTGCCCAATCTCTTGCCAAATCCTTGCAGTCTCTTTTTAATCCTGCAGCTTCAAGTGAAGTGTTCCTTTTGGTGTCAGTGTGTATTATTGCCTGTGCTGACTGACAGCCCCTTCCAGTTTTGCATTCCATCCTCATATTTTCATTCCATTACAGAACATGATATCTTGTTATCTGATTTGCAGGGCTGAATTTTTGGACCACTCTTCTTACTATGCTAATAGCTAGAGCCAAGTAAAATGTATTTTTGAAAAAAAAGTATGTTCCAAATATTTCAGATCATCTGCAAATTGTCTAGAAATTCAAGTCAAATTTATTGAAAGAGTGAGTGGAAGGGGAGAATATAGATTAAGTCAAAATAAGACCAAAAGTGCAGGAAGGGAGAGACTTCATTCATCTCATTGATCTCTGCCCCTGTTGTAAGCACTGCAAGCATTTAATTTCTCTTTTTCCTGAAGGGATTAGAATTCACGTCATAATGCCAAGCATCCCAATCATTGTGCTATTTAGCATTTTGTACAAAGACTCCAACAAGAGGGCAACCTCAGAATATCATATAGCCTGTAGTGGTTAAGGCACTCAGCTGGATGGAGGAAACACCGGTTCACATATCCCCTCTTTCTGATTAAGGACAGGCATTTGAATGACAGTGTCTGACCTCCCAGCTGTATACTCTAACTGCTGAGTATTGCAAGGTGGATTTGTGTCACTCAGTTTTGTGGGAGCTGTTCATTTCTCTTTATAAAATATTTTAAACACTTTTATATTAGTGTTTTTCCATATCTGTAGTGTGTTTGCTTGAAGTTATCCCTTCCAAAGATAAAAAATAAAAGAAATAAAGAGATATTTGCTCATCCCTTATTTTTTGGAAGTGCTACATTGAGGAAATGTGTGTTTTACAAAATTGAATATATGATATTTTACATTTTTCTCCAGATGTGTGTGTTGTGTCTTATTAATGGACAGATGACGATACCCTTCAAAAATGCTTCTGTACATTGCCTGGCTGCCTGCAGTAAGGGTATGTTTGACTTTTTTTCTATATCTCGTTGATCCAATGATGCTTTGGTTATTAAAGACTGAATTGTTCCATGCAAACCTCTAAAATATTTTTCTAGGATTTTGGGACTATCATCTCTCAAAGTCTTTGGTCTGCTGTCTAAGGAGTAAGCAATTGACTGTCACTTCAGAATTAGCCAGGTCAAAGCAGAGTTCCTGCTGCAAGACTAAAAACTTTAACAATCCCATGTTTATTTTTTGGCAATATGGAGAGAGAATGATGATAGAGAAGGATGCCAGTACTTTACTCACATAATATTACCTGTTACTAGATGTTGATTTACATATTTTCTTTCCTTCCCTTTTCTATTCCACAGAACTTGTTTGGCTTCATTCCAGCAGAGGAAAGTGCAAGGAGAGAGTGATTGCTCTACCCTGGCAAATACACACTGCCAACAGGTACACAGCAGCTGTTCAATCTTAGCATCAAGATTATGGACACACACACAAATCTCAAGCAGGCATGCTTATTTCAATGCTGGTCACAATGCTCTGACAACAATTTGTTATAAATCCTTTCACAGTCACTCCAGATAAGATGAAGGCATTTTTGTTGCTGGTTTCAACAGATAATTCATTTTTCCTCAGAACATGGAAGTGAAATATCTAACCTATCATAGAATCATTAAGTTTGGAAAGGACCTCTAGAGATCTTCTAGTATCCAGTTTATTGAAATCCTTAGGCTTAGTTAATTAGGCACACATGCACGAAAAAATAAATCAAATTTTGCTTGTCATTAGAATATGCAATAATAACTCACTATGATTATAACAATGTATATAACATTCATATATCAACATTTACACATCAAAACAGTATTTAGTACAGGGTAATTCAAGAATATCACTCTTTAACGAACATTTCAATGATCTCTTAAATTGGTGAAGCCTGCTTTTTCTATGACATTCAGTCTTGGCACTGATTTTAGAACCTAAGTCAATGCAAACACCAAGTAAAGCCTTTCCCTAGCTGGGGTATTTACAAGAGCTTTCCCCCATGTGAGATTTCCTGGCCTTCAATAACACAGAAACTCCCCTACCAGCTCACCGTCACTCCCACCCCAGGCCCCTCATCACACATTGTAACCCGACATTAAACCCAACACATGCAAATTCAATTATTATGCATAAATAAACACACATTGCCCTGGGCTTGAAGCCCGTCTGTCAGAGCAGCATTAAGTAATAAAGTAGTTTAACCTCTAACTTCTTTACTTTTTCAGTGAGTACCAGTTCATAAACGGTCTGTATCTACGAGAGAGGGAATCTGCCGCTGAGTTCTCCCAAAGATCTGCAGGGCAACCTGGCAGTGTGTTGATAGATGACCCAAGAAAGAGTGAACTATGCATCACGAGACATCATGAGTGCGTGGGAAAGAGTGCTAAGTAGGTTGAAAGGAAACTGACTGAATGGGTGAAATGATGATTAAATTCAATATTAGTGCATGCAAAATAATGCCGAAAGAGAAAAATCACTGCAAGCATTCAGCTAGAACCCAGACAATGGATTATAATTTAGTTATGTTCACTCATGAAAGAGATCTTGCATTGCTGTAGATAGTTTTTTGAATTATCAGCTCAGTAGTCAAAAAGCAAGCAGGATGCTAAGACTTATTTGTAGGAATGGGGAATAGACAACTAAGCAAAAAAAATCTTTAATGCTCCTTGGAGTTAGGGTTGCAATGTACCAAACAGGATACAGTAAAAATGGTACAGAGAAGGATGAAAAGGATGACAAGCAGATAAGATGAAATTAAATAGACCAGAACACTTTAGTCTGGAAATGAGTCAACTGAACAGGCAATAGATATGAGAGAAGAATATGATATCCTGAATGTTAGAGAGAAGATGAACGGGAAACAATTATTCGATGTTTCACATAGCTCAGGATGTGGAAGACACCAAACGAGATGATCAGGCAGCACGTATAAAAGAAACTAAAGGAAGTTCTTTTTTAGAAGTAAAAATCACATGCCAAAAGCATAAATGAGATCAAAAAGATATTGCACAAATTCAGAGAATAAAAATCCTACAAGGCTATTAAATTACATGATTCAGATACCACTTTTGGCTCCAGAAAGCCCCAAATTAAAGACTGGGAATAGAGAGAGACAATCAAGAGAATATCACTCTATCCTTTCAATGCTCTCCAACGTATCCCTTGTTGGCATTGACACAAAGGTAAATGAACTTCTTCTCTTACCCGTCAAGTCCATCCATATGTTTTTAGCTCTTTCAATAAGTACTTGCTTTTAAGCAGCAGAGCAGCTTCTGCAAGTAACAAGCAGGGAGCCAGGCAAGTATTCACCAGCCAAATGCCTGACTTAGTCTGTTGTGATATGGAGACCTGCTGAAGATCCAGACCCAGAACAGCTGGAGGAGGCATCCAGGCAGATATCTCATCACCCGGGGAGGTATGTTTTGGTGGACTGTAGTGTCTTCTCTTGATTGTTTTGAGCAGAGACAAGCTGTAATCATACTAGTTATTCAATGAAGGACATTTTAAACCAGTTCTGCTATACAACGTTTGCTTATAAATAATTAAAAAATGTTGGTTCAAAATGTAATGTTTTGTATCTTAGACTTTGTTTAAATAATTGTAGTCTTATATAGATTATAATACTGATCTTTTTAAGGCAAATGATAAATAATAAGAAATAAGAACCTCAGTCAATTGATAAACTTCTTTTAAAAGTGTAGTTGTGATTATAAACTTGGGAAAAAAATATAAATTACTAGAATTCTACTTGAATTATTCTTCCCACTCAAATTGAATTACTACATTTCCTTCTTTTGAAACAATGGGGTTTGGATCTTGTATCTCTCTTCATTGCTAGGCTATAATGTTTCGAATAATAAGGCTCTTTTTTTCAATCAAAAACTCATACCAGACATGTTGGAAAATTTGATATGTTTTTTCAAAAGTTCATTAATACACAAAAGAATATTAAGAGGAAAATGTAATTAACAAATAAACGTCAGAAACAATTTTATATGCCTGAAGTGATCATTCACATAAGACTTCTAAGGAATATAGCACTATTGAAGCAAATTGTAAAAAACAAAAACAAACAAAAAACAAACAAACAAAAAGAAATTATTGGCAGAAAATATTCTGGCAAAGACTTAGGAAAAAAAAGGTTTCCCGAGAGTATACTTTATGGGAATTATTTTTTAGTCAAGTGGTGTTAAGAAAATAATTAGACCAGCCTCTGTTGCTGAGGCTACATCCTTCAAGACATCCTTCAAAATTTCCGAGAGTTTAAAATAGACTCTGTAAAGTGTGTATTGAATTAAAATCAGAATGCTGTTTTGCCATATAAATAAATAAATATTAGTAATAAATTGATCATGCCATCTAGTTAGTTTTGATTTTACCATAGACGTATGATCTGCGGTTCTTAAGATTTCGCTTTTCATAGCTCTGCAAATACTGAAACATGCTATAAAGAATTTCTCATGTTCCTAATGATGGTGAAAGCTTATTTCTAAGCCAAAGCGAAAAGTGTGTGTTTTTTGTTGTTAATTTTGTTAGGGCCAATAATACTTTCCAGTGATGGACAAAAAGCTATAAAAAAGAACCTAACTTAATTATACTTAAATAACGAGGGTGCCTCCAAAAACAAATACTCTTCTGTGGCATTGCCTTCACCACAGCATTTCCTCAATTTAGAATGTATGTACACCACAGGATTGTATTTATATGATGTCATGGTAAATGTTTACTTTTTAATATGGCATGTTCACTATGCATTTATAAAAATGAACTGAGCAAAAAAGTTGAGAATGAGTAAAAAAATATGGAAGTGCATTAAAAAAGAAAATCAAGCTATACTTAAAGAACAAAAAGTGAATTTAGTTGTAAGAATACTGCTGCCTCTTCAACTGGTCCTACGACAACTGAGAGTCAGGCATTAGGAGAGAAATGTAGCCTCTTCTGAAGACCACTGCAAAACTACCTGAGTTTGTAGCAACTATTTAGTTCATCATGTGTGAATAGAGCTGTGAACAAATTACTCCAGGGTGGAACAAGGCATGGAGACTTGCTTAGCTAAAAGAGATAGGATCCTGCTATTCATACAGCTTCAGTTGGCTTGGTGAAGCAGGACGTGCCTTGGAGAGAAAACTGCTCCTGGAACTACTGCTCCTGTCTTAAGCATTTACATTTAACAGGGGTCAAAACACCTCTGCTGAGTTCTGCAATCCTCGGTATTAGAAGCAAGCTCTCAGCTGGTAGGAACTGTATTATGAAGTCAGTGATCTCTCACCCAAAGCCTGGCCAAAGAGGAGCTTTTCATCACAACATTTCTTAAATTTCCCATTACTGATGATGCCTCATCACACAATTTAACAGATGAAGAGAGTTACCATGTTCATCCTGTAAAAAATAAACAGACTAGATCACGGCAGTACGCCTAGTAAGTTTGTCACTTTGTGCTTTTCTTCATGCCCTTTAATACTTTTGATAGCAAACTTTATATGGGCCACTTTTTTGCTCATTGCTCAATTTTATTTGTTCCAAATCCTGAATCATTTTGGAATAACTAAAATACTGTCATGCTAATCATTCTGTTTTACAGCGCATAACATCTAACAGTAATGAATATCATAAAGATTGATTATCCTTTAAATGAACTCCCTATATAGACTCCCAGAGGCCTAAGGCCATGCCATGCTTGAAGAAAACTAGATCTGAAGTCTTTAAGTTTTTTTGAACTTTCTCTTGGTAGAACTCTCCTGGCAGGAGTCCTTACATGACTGTAAGATTATAGTTCTTGTTATTTAAAATTATTGTCATGTTATTTCCATCTACCATATTTCACAAGGAAAATCAATATGGAAAGAATTTATTTGTATTCATTTCATAAACTTTTAGAGTTGCTAAAACTGAATTTGGACTGAGGGCAGAGTCTCTCATTCTCTAGAGGGCTGTAGTTAACATCCTTCC
Source organism: Crypturellus undulatus (assembly GCA_013389825.1). Classification (NCBI taxonomy): domain Eukaryota; kingdom Metazoa; phylum Chordata; class Aves; order Tinamiformes; family Tinamidae; genus Crypturellus; species Crypturellus undulatus. Next base: position 59,308 of record VWPW01008458.1, read on the forward strand.
ACTGCAGAGAAATCCGAAGTAATACTTCGGAAGCTAGGACTCATTGTCCACAGGCGTGTTCCCCATAAAAAAATAATTATGTGACCAGTTGGGGTAATTTTCCTACATTCTTCCCTCCTCTGTCATTGATATTTTGGCATGAGAGAAACTGCAGCGTCCGAGAAATAACATTTTGCACAGCTCTAAATGGTATATCCTTAAGAGCCTCTCAGAGGCTTTATTTCGTGGTTGCATGGTATGACACAGGGAGCAAGGCAGGCAGGCGGTGCGGGTTCACTGAGCCTCCTGAAGTCATGGGAGCTGCGCTCTGCTCTGCCTGCAGACATAGGTCTGCCCTGCAGACAGGGCTCCTGCCCGTTCTCCCCTCCCTAGGAAGATGCGAGAGCCAGGCTTCCCGAAGGCTTCCCGACGGCTGCCGGGAGAGGGGATGCAACCGGCAGACAGATTTCTGTGTCCAGACAGGGCAGCAGCTGAGCTAGCAAGGGCACATGTTCGGCTTCATATGGCCCCTGTTGCCATTGGTTTGAGTGATGGCCTGCCGTGGTCTCGGCTGGCCAGGGCAGCAGGTGCCACGGCGCTGTTTCACTGCCCGGCGTAGCAGCAGTTACTTTTGTTGTCTGTGGAAACAGCAGCTGCTCCACTTGCTGCAGCAGAGTTAGGCGGCGGAGCTTCCTAGCGGGTCTAGTATAGGTGGCACATCACGCACACCACCGCTGTCAGCAGTACCGCACTCATTCATCCCTCCCTTCATACCTTCTCCGTCAATACGGGATAAAAGGACTCAAAGACAAGAGCCAAAGTGGATTTTTGCATAGTATTGATCTCCCCAAATATAAAAGTAAACTGAAAACTCAAATGTCCCTGAGCTATCATTATTTCTGTGTTCTTCTATTTACATGAACTAATGGACCAGTGTTTTCTCCCAGTTAGCAAATGGTGTAAATTATATAATATTTGATCATGATTTATTTTCTCAATCTGGAGTCCTTCTTTTACACACAGATTATCCCAAGAGGCCATTTACAACCATGATTCTATGGGCTGTAATCACAGCTCTAGGAATGCTAACATGAACTCTTTTCTACTTTACACTGAATATTCACCAGCATCTGCTATGGCATTAATATAAAAAGACTTTGCCACACATGGCAGCCAATTAACAAACAATATGTTGATATAGTTTGGAGTTATCCCTTCATCTTCTATGCAGAATCAGTTGTGGAGATGTCTCCAGGGGTCTAGCTTGCAGTCTCCAGCTTCTTAATTTACATTTGGCCTTACATTGATTCTTTTTGTCTTAATAGTATAATTTTTCATTTGTATACAAATATTATATGGATGTTGATCAGGATTTCCTCTTGTGTTCTCTTAAGTCTACAAACTGTTTAAGTCTATAAGGATAAGCTTTCCTTTATTCCAGATGGATGTCTCTAAATAGAAATTGTTCTGCTACTAAGGTAAGATGAAGAAGGGTGAACACTATTTTCCTATTTTCGAGTTAAATTTGCCTTTCTCCTACTCTTATAGTAAAAACATCTTTAATGTTTTTCAATGAATATAGTGTTTCAGTGAATATAGTGTACAGTGGTCAATAACTATGATGCTTATTTAGAGTTAATTTGGGCTTGTGGAATACCCTTATCCTTCACTTCTCAAGTACTTTGCCTGAAATTCTAGCTATGCCAGTTCTAAGGTTTATTTTCAAATTTCTTCTATGCTGCATAAGAAGCGCAGAACTCTGAATATGCTAAAAACATACGCATATATCTGTGCATACCCAAGATGTAAATCCTTTTACTGGCCCTATTGGGAGTAGATGTGCCAGGAGACAGAAGTATCAAACTCTATAAAGAAACAACAACAACAACAAAAACAACCAACAAAAAAATCCCTGTATTTAGTTCATTTAAGCATGTACTATACTCTGTATAGTAAAGGGAGCATATCTGCTTTCTGTTCAAAATCACTAAGCTTGGGAAGTTTCATTTAACTTTACCCATTTAAAAGTTAGGCACTGTACATCATAGTCATCTAGGCTCCTTCTCAGTAGAGCGAAAAAGGCATCTGGAGATGCCAGTTCGTTGCAGCTTGAGACATGTATTTCTAACACATGAGACTAAATGCTCTTCCTGCTGTTGTTCAGCTCCTTATGGTCTGTACTTTATAGTGGTTCACTTTGCTGACTCCATGCTTGTGACGCCTCCTGATTTTCTCTAAAGTGCTTCTTCATTGTATTAAATCAACCAACCAACCAAACAAAAAAACTCTTTCTCTTTTTTATCCTTATGGAAAGTGAATGAGGATTTTATTATAGTTTAAACTCATCCTGGGGGGACTAAAATAAAATGAAAAACTGAGTGTTACATAGGCATATTTTTGGTTTTGCATATTATTGATTTTATATACATTTTTATAATTCCAACTAGTATCAAAATTAAATTTGTGTGAAATATTCCACTGTGTATGCTTGAATTTAATCATTAATCTCAGTCTAGAGATTTTCCAAAGAGACACTCGGAAAGAATTCACATTTAAAATTGCAATTGGTTCTTGTCAGAACCAATTTGAAAAATAATATTATTCAAATTGCTGATGTGTGCTTTTTTTTCCATTAAAAATGGTAGACACGAGTAAAAATGAGGAAAGAAAAGGTAAAACAAATGGAAGAAGAGAAAAACAAAAACTAAAATAAGTAAAAAATTTAGAGGTCACCAAAGGGGAATACTTACAGAGCCTGTGATCTGGATTCAGTTATCATGCTCCAAAGAAAATAATGAGGTGTTATTATTTTTATTATAATGGAATGAGTAAAATCAGGGTGTTTTTAACATTGTTTATTTATCTCAAACCTGGATTTGAGGGAAATATCTCTGGGAAAGCAGAGTAAAAGCAAAATGTAAAAGAGTTCATTGTTGGAGCCGTTTCCATTTATGTTTATATGGATATGTGCTTGGTTATGTCAGTCTCTAAAATAAGCAGAAATAAGGAAGACACATGAACAGATCTGTTCACTAAATATTTACCTTTATAGGGCTCAGGGGAACTTTTATTTTGAAATAAAGGTAAAGCTATGCTGATCTTGGATAGTCTCATTCTCTAGTTATTTTTTGGCTTTCCTCATTTATTTTTTTACCTCGCTAGTTTTGAAAACAAAGAATAATCTAAAGAAATGGTTCCAGCACGACTTGAGTGTTTCCTCAGGAGTTACCCGAAGCCAGTGAATCCGTAACACTTGGAGAGACTGCGCTGAGTTTTGAGGAGCTGTGCGAAGCTCTGTCTCTGCTGCAGCCCCCTGGCTCCGCACTGCGGCTCCCTCCTTCCTGCACCGGGAGGGGAACACGCACAGCTGAGCATTTGCACTGGGTTAAGGCCAAAGCCAAGTGAAATCACGCGTGTTTCATTCCTGATTCAATGCAAAAGATTAAGCAAAATCATAATTTTCCTGTCTCGTTATGAAACAACACAGAAAACACTTTCCTTATTCCAGCTGCAACTTCTAAATGAAATATGACAGCAAGTAATGAGTGAAATTGTACTTTTTATCTCTGGGGAGAAGTCTGTATGGAAGTTTGCTCAAGACTCTTAAGAAGAAATTACACATGCACTTACTAACATTGTCACTTAATGGTGAAGAATAAGGAAAATAACCTAGGTGAACCAGAAAAAGCTGACTAGGAGCCAAGATACCATTTTACTGTTAACTTCTGTAGTTTTAAGAACTGAGGAATATAATGGAAGTTTACACGTTTCTGCTGTCTATCAATTTTATCCTGCTCAGTAAAACTGAGATGCTAATCCTTGTGATGGGATTTCCATTTTACCATGTGCAGGGAATTTAACTGTAACTTAAGTTATAATTCAACATGTCAGATCAATGATGTCAATGAATGCTGATTTGTCCCAGTAGCATTTGTTGCTATTACTGCAATAATGAAGACAGGTGGAATCATTTGATTATGTCTTTTGGGAGAGTCTTTACTAAAGGTTGAGCTGGCTTGGAAAACGATGGTAACCTCAGTTACTTTTCTGGCAGAAGTTTTCAAAACGCTATAGAATTAAATATCTTCCACTTTCTGGAAAACATTAAAATTATGAGACAATGATGGTGAATGTTAATAATATGGTGTTGTCTTTTGCAGGTATAAAGTATCCGCGCTGTGTCACATGAGCTGTAAATAGAGAGGTTTAAATCCAACTTATCTTCCCAAGATAACTCTTTATTTTGGTGCTAATTATTCTGTTAGTTGTCTATATTTTACCTGGTACAAGCCTTTCATATCAGTGGACATCACAAGCGAATGATACCTGTCTACTGTATTAGTTTTGAATCATCCCATTATTTTATTAATTTCTTTTGATTCCCTTGTCCAAATATTCACTCCACCTGCCCAAAATTTAAAAAATACAATCATCAGGTGTAAATCTAACATATGCTAATTTTTACATCTAATAGTAATTTTAAAATATGTTTTCTAGTTTAAATTATTACGTCTCATTTTTAAAATTCTTTTCCCTCTGGATTCACTCAGATATTCAAAAAATAACATCCAAGTAAGCAAAACCTATCGAATAGACTATAGATTATTGAATGGTACTTTGTGAAACTGTCCGCAATATATCAGAAGATAAATCAAACCCCTTATGCCATATTACACTGATATATGGCCGTGCTGGAGGATTTGAAAGATCTGCTCTGTGATAAGAAGGAAACCTGAGGTACCCCTTTTTAACACTGTTTTTCATTAATACTCTTTCCTTCTTGTGATGATTTTCAGTGACCCCTTGTCCCAGAGCTCAGTCATCTGAGGGTTTCAGAGATACTCAGACTTTAAGAATCGGATTAGTGCTACACTGGCAGCACTGAAAAAGACAAGTTTTCATATTAACAGCTTTAAGGAATTCACAACATGACAAAAAAGTAGAAAATAACCAAAATTACACATCATCAAATGCAAAGTGAAGTGTACATAAAGTGTATAGACCTCTAGCACTAAAGGGATATTTGTATTTGGAGGTAACCACCGCAGTGAGTTGATGACTGGAAGCAAGGAAATGCTTTTTCATATCCATTTTATCTCCATACTCTCCTACATTTGAGCTGCTTTGGAGATTTTTTTTTCATTCGTATGTAACCTTTTCTGCGACAATTTGATGCCAAAAGAAGCGAGGCTTTTAAATAACAAATGAGCGGTATTCTCAGCTGCAGAATAAACATTAAAGATCAGTTGTGTTTTACATTAAAATAGGTTGTTTACATAGGGAAATTTACACTTGTAAGGTTTGTCTATGTTAATACATATGCATGCAAGTGTTCAAAACTTCTGTCTAGTTGAAATAGCACAGATTTTTTATCTTGACTGGATGAGCCCCCTAGAGTTTCCAGAACGAACTACTTCTGGATGTGAATTTAAAGATTTGTTTCTGAGTGTAATTATACCTACCTCTTTGAAATTGGTTTTATATTTGTGCCACTCAAATTCAATTTCTCCAGTGTTTGCAGAGAATCAACATATGAAAAAGCACAACCATGGCTGAAACAAATTAATGCAAATTCTTATCAAAATACTAATGGGAAAGTTTTTTCTTGTTCATCAAGCTCTCTTTAATTTTGTTCTCATAGAAATATGATTTAATTTTTTTCAGGAGTCTGCAATTTGCAGGGTTTCTGTACACTGGGAATTAAAATCTTGACTCTGTAGCTGATGACTAGTCCTTTACAAAGTCAACTTTATCTTTCACCTTTTCATCCTGTGAGGTAAAACATGTCTAAAAGGAATGGCTGAACTAACCCTAAAGTAAGAATCCCGTTACATGAAGAACATAGTAAAAAAAAAATAGGTTAAAATCTTACACTGTGCCTATTAATCAGATAGCTAAACATGTACTGGTTTATTCCAAAAGGACACCTGGGAACCCAAGAAGTGATTATTTGGAGATTTGCTACTCTATAACTTAAGCTTTCCAGTGTATTTTCTTTGTTTCCTTTTTCTTTTTCATTTTTCTTTTTTATTTATATTTCAGGTAGATGCACTGCCTGCAAAATTCAAGCAATGTTATGAAATACGTTTTGAAAGTATTGATGTAAATCAATGGATCGCAAACAGCACAGAGATATTGAAGACAGAGACGCATATTTCCACATCAGATGGGCACAACTTTACTAAATGATTTGGCTTTTGGCTTAAGACAAGTTATGCTCTAGTAGCACTTCTGGTGTTAGTCAGCATCAAGCTAGGCTTTGATCCAAACTTTCTAGGTCCTTAAGGTATCCAAGAGAAAGTGAGCAGTGTGTGAGATCCTAGATCCTAGTGTCTCGTGCTGTATTGATTTGAGCAGAATTGCTTGGATCAATCTGAGGTGGGAACTGTGGCTTTATAACACAAGTTCTCATATCAGTTGGGGGTGGTTGTAATTTGCTCTAAAATATCTATATGTGGTCTTCCTGCTTGCAGCAGATAACCAGGACAGTCCTCAGCTGGAAAAAATATGTGGATACCTCTGCTCAGGGCAATATAGAAAGGACCGCCTCTTAGGTAAAGTTGTTCATTCAGGTAATTGCATTAAAGAAAGCAGGAAACGCAACTCAAGAAGAGCTCCCACGCTCTCTACAACTACACATATAGACAGGTAGGTACCTCCGTGCAATTTTGTCTGGATGAAATGATTTGCTTTGGTGCAGCACAATAGGTTGCCAGTGTGTAAACAGTCTCTTAACATTTTGCAGCCCATTACATTTTGCTGCCCAAGGCAACCTCCTGCTCTTTTGCTTATACAGCCCTGTTTTTATTTTCTGTTGTTGTCAGATATGAGCCAATATATCACTCTCTTTGGGAGAGGCTGGGCTCAACATTGCAGTATGTAACTTCACATCAGCAGCTGTGATGGCAAGCAGCTACTTAAGGGTCCTGCTGCCCAGCAAAAAGTTGCTGGGTGAAAGGAAAAAGGAAAATAACACTAATAAATAGTCAAAACGTGGAAATAATATGCTTTATTAACTACTTTTATTTCTGTATATGGGGCATGTGGGTAATAAAAGTCTGTTTCCCATGCCCCATGCCTGAAGTGCCATTTGCAGAGGACCAGCTCAGAGCTGGCAGCGATTCCAAATATGTTGTTTTCATGTCAGCAAGTCCATTTCAGGGATTAAATTGTCCTTCCCAGATGGGGAAGCATTTGGTACTTCCCAAACCTGCAGTCAAAAGGATTCTGGATGCAAACATGAAATTCAAAGAATGGGCAAGCATTGGTTTGGACAGCAAAATAAGCAGCTTAGCCAAATGACAAAGTCCTTGTGCTTAGAAATATTGAAGCTTTTACAGGGAAACTGCTGTTAAAATGAATCATCTGTTAATTGCTAACACATGCTGTGACACCACTGCTATCTACTGTTGTAAATGGAACAAAACACTGTATCTTAACATACTAATGTGTGGACCGGTATTTTTAATCCCTTTTTCATCTCAAACTGTGCACCAAAAGCATCATATATGAAATGTATTGAGATATAATAAAAAGCAACAGAAAGATTTAGAGAAATAGATGTTATTATGGGGAAATGTTTAATTGCTCACTGGGGGGAAGTCTCATATGTTTCATTATGAAGTTAAATGGGACACATTATCATCATACAATGCTAATATTAATTATTTGAAATAGTTTTGCCAGGCATTTTGCCAAAATTCAGGATCTTGTGGGGCTGTATTTGTTGGGAGGAAACATTGAGTCAGTGGTGTCTTGGATGTCATCCTGTTGTTTCCGAAGGGACCCAATTCTCACTCCCTCAACACAGCAAGAATCAAGCAGCAAAGACAGTTTCCATATTTGCAAATGTGGGGTCCTTCCGAGCCAACACTATCTGTAAGCTTTTTCTCCATGCCACACAGCTTGTGCTCTGGATAACTGCGTCTGCAGCCTCTCTGTTTCTGCACTGCTGTTCCTGATTCCACATCATTTCCCTGCTGCCTTGTCACATTCCCAGAGACATATGTTTCAAAGCAATCAGCTCGAAATGGCACAGGGATGCATAACGACTTCTTGCTCCTGTCTGCTTGGGGTTGCCAGTGCTAGACATGAATTTGGTTTTTTAAAGCTCTCTATTCAGTGAGGAACTCAGTGGCTTCTTTCGACTTGTTCAAAATGCTGTAGTTACTGCCTGTTCCATTAACTTTGACTCAAAATCCACTTTTACCTTTTTTTCTAATGAACTGATGATTTTTCACTGCCTCTGTTTTCATGCGGGCAGAATGTTATACTTCGAGGTCTATGGCATGGTTGGTGCAAATCATTCTGCAAAAATCATGATCTCATTAGACATTAATAAGTTTCACATTGGATATGCAGGAACTACAGCATCAATAATCAGTTCTTGGTTTTGAAAATATTTGTTGTTGTTTTCAGAACTGCTGGATTTATATCAAGGGCAAAGAGAATTATTTCTGCTAAGCTGGAAATACGTCTGAGTTAACAATCTCTACAAAATCATTTCATTTAAGACTTTTAATTACCGTCTAATTTTTCTGTTTTTTCTGTTAGTCTCCTGAAGTTTTACGGATTGGCAAATTTATTGATTTTTTTTAAATTTAAACGAAGGATTTCAAAATTATTTGTTATAAATTACATTCATATAGATACTTCCAAACTAACCAGTTTTGCTAGGACCAAAATAATTTTATTTGACACTGACTTCAATGTGAACAGGATTTGATTGTCTCCCATAAAGTACTTGTTGCATTGTCAAAGAATGAGATAGACAGATACACAGAGAATGAAAGTGAGAAAGAAAGAAGAAAGCATTTCTGTAAATGTTCTCTATACATAGAGAGAAATACTGTGTTTGAAGCTATGGACTGCCAATCCTTTCACATTTTCACATGTGCGTGTCTTACTGAGGAAGGATGTTAGATTACCATATGTGCAATGCACGGAGTTCCAGCAAAATTAAGGTTATACAGAGTACAGGACTAATTTTAGAGAGAAGGGTCTACCCACGTCCCAATCCCAAGTCTGAAGGTGCATCTAGGCATTTATTCTGTTTTTAGCTCTGATCATGACAGAATGTCTAGGGAAGACTAAGAAAAGGACTAGAATAAGTGGTATTTATTCATAAAAGTTTTCTGACTTCCAAATAGTTTTAGCTCAATGAGTTCCTGATTCAGTGGGGATTTCTATGTATTATGAACTCTCAGGAAATTCTTATATATGAATGCATCTAGTTTTTCACTGAGCCAACATAAATGAGAGACATCAAAATGTACACATTTAAATTATTTGTCAGCATTTTTTTGCCACTGCCATGGCTCAATTTAACAGCAATAAGATGCCACAAGAACAGTTAGCAGTACTTGGGCCGGATCCTCAAATGTGTTTAAGCACCTAACTCCCTTGAAAATCCACTACTTAAAGTGCCTGAAGACTTTTAAAAGTCTTTTTGCAATTTTACATTTAATAAGTTCATATCAGTGGTGTGCAATTCAGGACAAAAAATGTATATCCCCTCTGAATTTTAGGGGCTACGTCCTTAAAGTGTTTACCTCGAATAGAAATCTTCATACCTCCAACCGAGTGTGTGCGTGTGCATTTGAGTGTGCATGTCTGTGCTATCTCTTTTCTGCTACTCCTGGCATGAAGAGTCAAGGGAGCTTGTGTAAATACAGTCCTCCTTGCAATAGTGGCTCAGGAACAAACACTGCCCTGCAGTCTTCTGACTGGAGCAGCAGTTTTGGTTTTAATTGCTATAGCAACAAGACTCAGCCTATTGAGAAAGGAGCTGGCAGTAGCTTGGAAAGGACATTGAAAATCTTTTGAACAAATAAAAGATGTAAAGAAAAGTTTTAGCTAAGTAGTAGCAGCAGCCTTCCTAAGAGACTGCTACAGGTGGCCAAACGGGAAAATAGATTTTAGATAAATTTTTTTTTTTTGGGGGGGGGGGGGGGCGGCGAGGAAGCATATTCTTTCTTAAAAAAACCCACACTATTTTTACAAAGATGCAGATATTCAGAAACCATTCTCTAATGGAAGTTAAATGTTAAATGTTGGATGCTTAATGCCTCTCTTCTCTCTTGCAGACAGAATTTTCCATTCTGGTTTTACTTCACAGAATTCATCATGGCAGCTAATTTTAAGATATATGTAGGGACATATATGGATCATAGCACATGATGGGAAATGAAGTCTGGTCAACAAGTTGATATAGGAGAACTTAGGCACAAAACAGTTACGGTGCAAATTCTATGAAATTCTTTAACATTTTTGAATATAAATGCAGTTTCAAGATATAACATGCTTTAACTTAAAAGACTATGACAAAAATTTTCAGGTACTGTACAAAAGAACTCTACTTGTGATATTATATTGAAAATCTAAACTTCTGCCAAGGGCTGGTCAAAAAGGAGAACAAAAGATTCCCTGACGACACGCAGGGATTTCCGTTTTAATATAACCATTTTCAAGGTTAGTTCAACTTTCCAACCCAAAGCCCCCAAATCCTTGGAGAACACTTACACACAGAGAGAATACTTACACAGAAAGAGAACCCTTACATAGAGACACCCATTTCCTAAAGAAGCTGAGATGTTATAAATGCATCTCAAAAAATCAGTTTAAGATTCAATTATTCATAAATTGGGTGTTTTGTAGTTGTAATTAAGGACAGAGTTGCTTTTTGTTTCCTTCCTCTATCAGAAGAACTTGCAGAAGACCCACCTTCTTCTCAACACTTATTCCCATCTCTGTGCCACTATTTCCTAATCCTTAGCTATTTATTTATAAGTCTTCCAGTGACTATGCTGAAGCAGAGTTAAAAAGTAAATCTGTGAGCTGATTTCCAGGGCAGCTTCACAGACCTTGTATCCGCACAATTCATGGGCTGGCGGGCTGCAGCACAGACATGGAAATAGGCAGTCAGAAAGGAGAGGCTGCTTCCTTCTGTTGCCTATGTTCTGTAAAACTTAACCCTGACAGGGCTAGGGCCCCATGGGCTTGGGCCTCATGGAGAAAACTGGGTTGCAGGTACTACTGTGTGCAAGAAGACCCTCCCCCAAAATACTGTATTTTCAGTTTGCCCATGAGTTTCAGTTCCGATGATGATTTAATTCAGATAGAGGTTTGTTTTGTTTTGTTTTGTTTTTCACCCCTATGATAGTGCTCTCCCCGCATATGTTTTATGCACTCCTGTCTTTCCTCAATTTCCCTCTAAATTTCTCTTGGAGAACTAAAGCAGAGGCAGGAGGCCAGGATTGAGGTGCACTTGAGACTTGAGGCTGATATGTCAGTGCCATTGAAGAGACTCTGCACGGGGACGAGTCTGCTGTTTCCAACCTACGGACTCCTCCATGGCCACTTGTGTTTGCATGCGGGCAAGTGAGGGAGTGTTTCCAAAAGGACTCCATGAAAACCCATTTATGCAAACGTAGCTGTTGAATTCAAGGAGTTTCAAGCTTCTACTCTGCATCACAGAGAAGTCATGTATAGATTAAAGCGGAAAACTTTGTTTATTGTTAAATAATACTTGTCACTCACCTAGCGATGTCTCAGATCATTAGACCTGAAGCATTCATAATCATTTGCAGCAATCATGTGAGACTAGGCCTTATTAAAAAATGAAGAAATCAAGATACAGGTGTTTAATCTAAGCCTCTGCTCAAGCTAAGAATTGTACCCACAAGCCCTGAAACATTGCTCCTAGAATGATCACCTTCCCACACTGCTCTCAATAGTTGGTTATAATGCAGTAAAAATGAGCCGAAAAGAAAAGCATGCCCTCTGAAACAGCCCTAAAGCTTTTGTCCCATGTGCACACTGCCCTCTGTCAGAGCTGCTTATATCTTAAATCAGCTGGACCGCTGGTACCTTTCTGCTAGGCTACTGGAGGTGAATAAACTGTGGAAAATTTAGAACATATGGGAGGAAAGTGTGTTTTTTTTTACACTTTGGTCAGTTCCCTTTTAAAGATGTGTCTAGCATGAATTTTATTATCCTCATATCTCTCTTTTTTATTATGCTTAGAAACAGCCAGGCCATAGAGCAAGAGAATCATTCTCTGATGTGTTTTTCCATCACTTCCTCACCGCTCTTTGTTCATAGAACATTCTTTTCCTGTGACAGTCTTCCGTATCTCTATCATTTCCACACTACAGTTTTTTAATTCCTGTAATAAAACATTTGCCTTATATCAATAAGTTATCCTGGAGCTATTGATCATTAATGCTATGGACAATCATTCATTTTTACATTTATAGCATTTGAACACAAGTCACCAACAGGCCACTTAAAAAATCAGAGAAGTGCTAGAAAGAGCAATATGTTCACCAAAAAATAACTAATCTATGCATAGAATATTTATATATTCATGACAAGGAAAAGGTTGGGTGTGCAGTGCTATTGACCTTTGTAAAACATGAGTAGTATTTTCTAAACAGAAGCAATTTGATCCTGAATACCCCACAGTTTTGCTCTGTGTTTTCTTGCTTTCCTAGCCCAAATGCAAGGGTGTTTCTTGGGTGTCCACACTGCCAAACCCAAACTAAAGGTACAGAATGTAAGAAATGAACTGACCATCTTTGACACATGCACAACTCCAACATATCCTTCTTTATGAAGGAAGAACAGCCACGAGTTTATTCTGTCTGCCCAAATAAAGAGCAAGACTTCTAGAGGGGATCACCACACTTGAATTCAGCTTGAGGAAGGTTAGTGGATTGATACCCTATGCGCATACTTTTCCACTGACTCTCTTATCAGTCAGAAAAGTGGTGCTAAAATTAGGGTTTCCTGCTGCTGGAGAGAGGAAAAAGAAGCTTCAAAGAGCAACTAAACCTGTCTAAGGTTTTATTTGTCCTTTGATGGTCTTCGCTGATGTCCATAGACGTCAGTGCGCTAATCAGGCAAATGTCCAGAGAGTCTGGGTTTGGAAGAGTCCAAGAGAAAACTGAGGACAGAATCATTTATGGCTTCCCATAAATGGCTGATTTTTCCCATTTCCCATTTATGGCTGATGTTATATTTTCTGAACAATTACTTTGCCACAGGGTTCTTAAAATTCTAGGTGCACTTTTGTATTTCATGTCAGCTTGTATTTCTACTCTCACAAATTTGTCAAGCAAGGACTTTTATGACTAAATGCCTGAGAAATTTCTAGATTTTGGTATTTCATATAACAATATGAAAAAATATGCTGCACCTAGATCCTTTTCATGACCAATACTAGACTAAGGATCTCACCCTTACGGAATGTATGTCATGCAGGTACTTGAAGTGCATGGATGTGTGTGTAAATATCATTATTAACACTTGGCCTTGAGTAACATATGTTGTCAGGAGCACAAAAGGCACTTCACCTTGATGTCTAAATGAGTGGTTTTGAAGAAAGGAGAGGAATGTCTACAGAATAACACAATAATTGCTGTAGTCTTATCTTTTGCAGTAAGTGGAGCCTTGTGGACAGCTTTTCTGTGAAGGAGTTTCACGTCTCATTTTCTTTGTTCAAGTAACAATAGTATAGATGGGTGAGTGATTCTAAACATATCGTGCAAATATATTTTCAAATGTTTACATGGCTACTCTAGTAGATAAAATCCTTACAAAATTCTTAGAAAGCCTACTGCTAACACAAGACCAGACTTAAATCATATTAATGGACGCTGGTTAACTTTTAGGTATGCTCTGTATTAGCCAACTAATGAAGACCATTTCTGCACTGACCTGAATACTTTATGAGAAGGTTTCCTAACTAAAGGGACATTTTATTTTCTTTTTGCTTCTCCTGTGTTCTCCACGAATATATAAATTAAAAGTAGTTGCAGAAATACTGTCCAGTAAAGGGAGTTTTAAAAAATCTTTGTTATTTTCAAGAAACACTGAGAACCTCCTACAGTATTTGTGGGATAGAAGATGTAAGTCTTATAAAAAAATAGTGAAATACTGCAAAGAAATCAGGAAAATGTGAAAATTGCAGTTACATCAATGAGTGTAGAGATCAGAACCTGATCCTAAAAAGTTTTCTCATCACTTTAAGGGACACATCATTAAAACTGTTTAGTTTCCAAATATCAAAAAGATCATAAGGCATTTCTGTTGGTTGTTCTATAATACGGATTATCTCCAGAAATCATTCAAAGATTAATCTTGTTAAAGAAAGATCTTGTTCAAATAATCTGTGAAAAAAAAAAAAGGAAACTGTGAATTCAGCACTGGCTCTGCTTAAGTGAGCAGAAGCCTTGCCTTTGCTCCAGACTGGTTTCATACGTGAAGTATGCATGGTTTCCGGAAAATCAGAGGACACCTCGGGCACAACCCAGGGCAATGTGCATTACAGCATCCAAGGTCTGTTGGATGATGACTTGCCACAGGAATCTGTCTGTCATCCTACCTGACTGTGCATGAAGGAAATGGAGGAGAGTATCTTTTCTTTGTGAATAATCTCCAGGATGCTATTCACTCTCCAGCTCTTTATGCACTAAGTATGCACCTGAATCTCTGAAATAAGCAGATCAGAGGGAAAAAGTCTTCTGATAAAAGGTATTTTCTACCCTCACTCACCTGTCTGCTTAAAATACATCTCCAGAAACTACTGGAATAGGATGTACTTTTAATGTACTTTGATAGCAGGGATGCTATCACATCCCTGAATATCATATCAAATGATATGATACTTTCTGTGGCAGAAATGTATTCACTACAATAACTAAGAGATTGAAAACACCTACAGATATCCTTCATTTACAGTAGTATACCCAGTTCTGTTAAGTTTCATACTGTGCTCTGAAATACTTGAAAAATCTAGTTCCTTGGTTAAATGAATATTCTAGATTCTGGTGGAATATTGTTTGGGCACTTAAAAATTATACTTAGAAATACTATGTTGAATTCATCTGTATTTGCTTTATTCCAGTGGAGAAACACTAATAATTATCCTGACTCATGGCAAGTGGCTGCTTAGGGAACTAGAAACAGAAGTGAAGTAGTTTCCATGAAGGGGCGTAAGCAAAACTGTAAAGATCAATCATTTTCTCTTTTAGAATGACAGCTTCTAATTTGTGGAAAATGACATTAGAGAAATTCAGGGATATGGTACCTATAGAACTGACTAAATACAAATGCTGAAGAAAATAAATAGACCCTTTTGACAGCAGTGAAATTCAACAAGTCGTCACTAAAGATGACTTAATATCACAAAAGGTATTTATTTTTCCTTATTAAAATAAAAATTGGTTAAAATTCACAAGTATATCAATAATCCTATTTTAGTGTCAAGTAGATTATATAGTTCATGGTATAAAAACAAACTAGATAAGAAACAAAAAAATTAGTTCCCAAGAAAATTCTCTGTGCTATCTCTGTACTGGAGGAACTATTAAAAAGCAGTAAAGATCAGGAGAAATAAATCAAGCAGTAGGTTAAATGCACTAATAAACAGTCATCACAATAGCTCACACTCCCCGAAATAGTATTAAGGACAGTTGAGTGACAAAGTACGGGCTATTTCAGAAATGAAGGACAGATGTGTTTCTGTAATCCTTCTGACTTTCTAACAGTCTGAAAGACTGGAGAATATAGGCTTTTTTGTGAATTTTAGCTGGCCATTAGTCGTTAATAAACAAATTGGCTTGTATCATTTGTCCTTAGTGACAGAAATATATAAATATATGTAGTGAGATAAAGAATAATCAAAGTACACCTGTTTATTATTTGTAAAGACTTAACTGTAAGTTTTTAATGATTAATTTATCTGGCGTCTAATGCCTTAATAGATCATGAGAAACATCAAGGGAGGAATGTGGTACTGCATTTTTAAAGTCTCTTTCGCTCTCACAGAATGATAATAGGCATGGAAGCTATCATTAGTCTTGTTAGATGATGGTTCCTTTAGGAATCTCTTATGTGTTACCTTTTAGAGGGAAGGTCAGAGAAAATCCCCATGGGAGTCCCCTCGCAGGATACAGCTAACACAAGCGTAAACTGTATGGAAATGGCTAAATTATCTTCAGAGAGACCTTGGTCTTTCACATCAATCAGACCTTTCTGAACTAGTAAAACAGATAAGCATCCTGCTGGTAAGACTGTTACTATCCATATATTTGTCACACCAAATTTTCAACAAAAACACTGCTGTCAAACTTTTTTTGAGGAAAATATGTCAGTTGCTAAAGGTAGGTGCAATTTATTTTCGAAAAAAGCAAGAACTATTAATATAAAAGAAAGTAATGTTTAAGGTTGTACTTAAAAGCCGCAGAGTCAGGAAACATAAAAGTTAATGTTGCAAGTGCAACCTCAATGCTACCACTGTGCATATCTTGTATTTTTATGGTATAGATTTTACAGCATAATCAATAATCTATTAAGCTTTACATTTAACAAGAAAACAGGATTACGAAGTAGAGTACTTATAGAATATGATCTTTAGTAGTTAAAAACTTTGCGTGTTTCTTGACTTTTCTTGACTTTGACTGCATAGACTTGACATTTAACAGTAATTTTGCAAGTTTTGCATTTAAACTCATTTTATTTTTGGAAGATTTTGAAAGAAAGAGGAAGAGAAAATTGCCTGTTCTTACTGCTTGTATTCCTTCTTTTCCTAGCCAAATACATTTTTGATGTTCCATGCCATTAAAAAAATAGCACATGAAATAGCTTTATTTTTTAATAAAGCTTTAAACTCTTTTTGTTTGTTTTAAATGTTAACACTGAATCTATATTACGGTATATCCCCAACTTATCACTATCAACTCTTGTTCTTTCCAACTCAAACGTATTGGGTGTTAAGGTTTCCTTGGCAAAAATGTGCAGGTTATGCTGGTGCTATTCTAAAAGAATGATACGGATAAGGAAGTTGGCAATTATTGTATCAGGCCATGGTGGGATACATCAGGTAATCCCTGATCTGAGAATCCCAGCAGTGTTTAAGCATGAAACATGTCCTTGACAGCTTGATGTTATGGCTCAGGTCTTTGTTGTTGCACTTTTATCTATGATCTATGGCAGGAAATGAGGCATTTCTGTTAAAAAAAAATTGGTGACTCCATGGTAAAGTGAAGTTTTAAGATTCTGATATATTTCTTATCTGAAGTAGAAATAAAATCTCTTATCTGAGATTCTTAGCTACAAGTTATATAAACTGTGTGTATAAGCTGGCAATAAACTTCTCCAAATCCACTGTACTCTTTCCATTCTATATAGCTCTCCCTGTGTTCCATTTTAGATTCCCCTAATTCAATTCCCAGCATATACAGGAGTATTCCCTTTCCCTGATCTAATTCAGTATTTTAGAGGGTATTTTCTCTCTATCAGTCCAAGAGGTGACGGCTATTGCAATTTCCTCTTCAATGGACTAGCGAGGCTGACACCAATGACTAAAAGAATATCACTACTGCATCCTGTGAGAGATGTTACACATAAGCTAAAAAACTATTGAAATCCCAAAGTAAATATAAGTCCAGCTCAATGTTAGACTTAAACTAAAATTAACTACCTGATCGATAACTTCTTCTCAACAGTTCTCTGGGGTAGAAATATATCCAAGTGAGTATGCGGAAATGAGGTTGGCAACCTCTCACCTCCTAAAATGTCAAACCCATTCCATAAACCTTGCTCCTTTGGTAAATCTGCTGTGACCCAGATTACCTTCTTCGAGAACAGGATAAAAAAATACATCCAAAGAAATTTCACCAAGAAAGTTTCGCTCTGATTTTGCTGATTTCCATCTTGTTTGTATGGTCATTCAGTCACAAACATGTCACTCTTGGCAAATCTCCCAAGTACAGGATTCCCTGTGTTGTTCCACAGTTCACTCACAGTATGGAAATGCATGTGCCTGTGGGCCTAAAATAGAGTGTTTTGTCTCAACAGCACCAGCAGGGCTCTACCCACATACCTCAATTTCACGCCTTCATTTTAGGCTGTCTATTACTACCTCTGTATTTATTCACTGGCTTTCCCTTATATTATTTTGTCCTGTGCCTACTTTAGCTTGACTTTTTTTTATGCATATTTTGTAATTTATTTATGATTTTCAGACAATCTGGAGTTTGTCAAGATTTTATCTAATTTTTGTTTTTTTTTTAATTCTTAGAAATCTATTTTTCTTTCTCTTTGATTTATAGCTTTCCCACATTAAGACTTTCACCTTCAAGCTGTGTTTGAACTGTGAGGGAATTTACAAATTTTATTGTGGTCATACCTATGGTCTATTTTGCCTGTTTCTCTGGACAAGTACTCTGGATAAGTATTTACTGTGGCTTAAAAATTAGGAACAGGAGATACTATTAGATGTAAAAATATTATTCTTCATTTCCATATTACTGTTCTAATTGCTTCACCCAATTTGACTTTGGCTGATGTCTTACAGAGAAAATTAAAATAAGTCTGCTTTGAATTAGGAGACCATCTGTTGGTCAGAAGAGTGAATTTAGCACTGTATACTAGGTCTTATCCTTCAAAGGTTAGTTTGAAGCTAAAACAAGCAGAGATAGACTATTTTGAAGACAAATTCCTTCAAAAAACTTTTTTTTTTTGTGAGTTCCCAGAATCAAGTCAATTCTCACTCAGTTAATAGCTCTGGAGTCAAACTGTTTCATTATTTTGCTCTGAATGAACAATTTGTTTTCAAGCATCTTTATCTCCATTTCTTATGAGGGATGTGCATGAAATCATGTTAGCTCAGCCTAGTCAAGAGAATCCATCAACACTAAGTTTTGCTTCCTCTCCTCAGGTCTCAGTGTGAAAATCCTGGTATTTTGTCAAGTGGATTGCTCTGCCACAGAAGAATGCCCATGATCTGGAAGGAAAAACAAACAATCAACAAAAAACCCCAAACCAAAAACAAACAAACAAAATCTATTTACAATTAAAACCCAAAAATGATCCTGAAAAGGGAGCCCAGTACAAAAATCCTTGCTTCCCTGTAGCATTGTTTACTAGTAGTCAGTAAACTCAGAGATAAAGACTTCTCTGTGGCTTTCACTCTATCCTGAGGGATACTGAATCTGAAAATGATATTAACGGTGATACCTTGAACTGAGTGTACCCCAGATTCAACTTCTTTTCTTTGGACATCAATGGGAATTTCAAGTTATTGAATGCCAGGATCAATCTGTTCCTAACACAGGAGCTTTATTCCCCCAAACTAGTCTTTCTTGAAGTTCCCCATGAAAGCAAAATCAAAATAACCACATTCATTAGAAGAGGGTGTGACATTTTTGATTCCAGAACAAATGCCCAGACCTTGCTTCAACTCAAAACTTTCTGTCAGAGGGTCCTCATTTGCTCAAATAAGGTCTAAGATCAAACACACACGAAAATGACTGTTAAATAAGCTATACCAATACAGTCCTAACTTGGAAAGAAAGTAAGCAGAATAGGAATTGTAGAGAGAACAGCGTAAGTATACTTAAGGTATAATAAGGTCAGAGAAGTCTCAGAGATTCCCAGCAATGTCATATTGCTGCACAACTGCGGTCATTTTATCTAAAATAAAACAGGATTTTTTTCCTAACTTACCCCTAAGGAAAAAAATAAGATGTCACTATCATCTGCATGGATTGCTCAGAATGGGGCTACAGAAGGGCTCATAATGAGATTGGAAAAAAGAAAAAAAAAAAAAAAGCCCCAAACTATATGCTTTAGTAACAGCAGCATCTACATTACATTTGCGTTCTTTTCACTAAGATTTTGTATTAAAAAATATTTTTGTTTTTTTTCAGTCACAAAACTTAGTGTTTGGCACAACTTTCTAACTGTCATACAAAAGGTTGGGTATGTTTTACTTTCATATTGTTACATATTCATTGAATTAGAATTACATCAATGTACAACTTAATGTGAAGTATTGTTAAATAAAAGAATAACCCTTCCTGCATCAGAACCCCGTTTTCAGTAAATTAAGTTACACAGTGCAAAACCTTTTGTATATTTGCAAATGAAACATAAAAGCTCTTCTTCCTCTGACATTTATAACACTTCTTATCCATATAACTTTTTTTTTTCCTAAAATTCGGTTTAAATGGATGTCTGAAATGCAACCAGAATCTATGATTGAGCTTCAAGCAAGTAGGAATATTCTGTGTAAAGATTTAAAGGTGCAGCTGTTTCTGCCATTCATTTGGGTAATCACTGTACATAAATTTATACACCATGAAAAGCTTTATTCATGTTCATATGGTGTGAAAATTGAAAGAAAAACTCTAAATTAATTACCTTTTTAAACAAAGCCATTTAGATTTATGACATTCAGCAAGGGAATTTGTTCCCTATCATAAAGCTCCTGTGAAACACAGAGATGAAATATGAGTTAGGAAAAAGGGTTTACGCTCTGTAGAGAATTTAAGATGTGAAAAGCAAATTAATTGCCCTTAACTTCAATCAGCGTGCTCTTATGAGTTTGGGCAAAGTCTACCTTCAGCAGCAGTCTGGAGTGCTGAGAAGTGCCGGCGGGACACGATCTGAGTGGGGCACGGAGCAGCCTAAGCCCTTGCCTTTGCCGAAACATTCCCATTGCCAGCTGCAACTTTTAGAATATGGACCTCAAGTGCCATAGTAACACATTATTGCTTTCCCTTCACATCTTACTAAGAAATGTAATTAGAAAGCCATTGCAAAGCAGCATGCCTTACTGAATACCGTACGTATTGTTTGCTGCTGGAAAGTGGCATTTTCTTCGGTATGAAATAAGTGCTGGGTATACAGAAAAACATTGCTGTTTTGACTTCTGTGAATATTTCCTTTATTTCTTATTATGAATCTCAGGTTTGTTATTGTATGTACTTATTATATCCCAGTCTTCAACCAAGTGTCTATTCAGGTAGCATTTGTCAGCACGCATCCACTTTTAGTTTACAATCAGAAAAAAACGGGGCATATAAAGAAGCAATTTATAATCTGAAATTAATCTCCATGAAAACAAAATATACTCAATGTGTTTTTGCCATAGCAAATTATACTATAGTTGCCTAAATACAGAGGAGAAAAGTTTTTTTTTTCCCTCTCCAGCCCCTTCTTTCAAGCTTAGCTAAGTTAAAAATACTTGTTTCACAAAAAAACATTAAATGTACAGAGGGTATCATTCAGGGAAAAAATATTTTAAGGTCTAATTCTTCAACACTGTTGTTTCAGCATGCTAACAAAATCAATGAAGACAAAAATCACTTCCTTTTAATCTGTTATTCTTGTGTTCCATTGAAGTAACTCCAGATCAATATGTATTGATCTTCTCCCTAATTATATTAATTTTACTTTAGAAATTAGGAAGGCCATAATGAGAATGTGAAGTTACTTGAAGACAGTACATTATAGGTAGTCTAATTTAGCAGGAGTCTGTGCATGAGATTAATTCATTAAAAGCAGCCAATTACCATACAAACAGGGGAGATAAATAAGATTTTCTCCTTTAATTTGCATTTTATATATTCCTTTGTAATTTTTAAAAGCTTAAATGAATTTATAGCCTAACTATAGTTCTAATGTATATCCCTTTTATTCCTAAGGCATATAATTGCATTTAATTCTAACCTTTGTCTTTTAGGCATAACATTTTTTTAAAATGAGAACGTGGAGTCTAGGTATGAGACATTTTATGTGACATTTTAATTAAGGAAAATAATGAAATGCTAATACTTTTAACATTCTAACTGTTCTTTGCACTAAACTTTTCTTCACTTACAGAAGATCTGTTCAATTGACAGAAGAGGACTTAGAGAAGGAAGGTGGTTTGACCATCTTGCCTGAAGATCTGGCCCATAACTGTAACTCGGACACAAAGTACTAACTTTAAAGATAAACAAAATCATTCTTTCATTAGGATAGCTTTGTGTTTTGTCAATGCACATGAATGCTTGATGATATGATTTATTTGAAGAATTTTGTTTGTTGCTTGGTGAGATGCACAAGTGGATTCACTTACTGTTCAGATTAGCGAATCCTTCTCACCATTTTCTGCTATCTAATCTAGATAATCTGAAACTTTTTTGAGATATTTCAGTCTTTGCTGTTTTATAGCTGTAGGATCAGAAGTATCTCCAGGGAAATATCATAATCAGACTTGTGTAATGCAGTGCCTATAAAGAGAGAATCAGACCAAAGGGATCTTAAAAGGAAGCTTAATGTGACATAATCTATTAGGAGATTTGTAATTCTCTTTAAAACATACCAAAAAGTCCTTTGTTAGCAGAAAACAACCTTATTCCAGAGACAATGTATGATATCATCCATTTTTGCAAAGTTAGAAAGCAATGACATTGTCATTTGTTATGACAATCATAACAAAAAAAAAAAAATTATGAAACTGGAAAAATAGTTGAAAACCTGGATCTTCACATACTAAATTAATGTATATTTATTATACTGTTCTTATAACTGCTCAGAGCATAGATAATCTCATATAAAATAATCTCATTAAAAATAAAAGTTTTAGAGAAATTAAAACAGAAAAGCTTTGCAGTTTCAAATATACCTGTTATGGAAGGTGATATTTGCTGTCAAATGCTGGCTTGCCACTGCCAAACCACAATGTGAAATATTTTTCGAATATTTGGGATGACATTTGGCTTTCAAGTAAATTTAGGTTCCTCTTTACCTCAAGCTGAACTATCGTTTGGTACGGGCCCCAGTCATGGTTGTTCTCCACAAGGAAGTTGTTCTCAACTGCCATTGATATATTTAATTGATGCCAGTGGACCATAGTGAGGAATCAAACTAGGTTTACTGGCTTCCTTGGGTGTTAGCGACACAGACACTGGTGCTAAAGTGCAACAGAAACAGCTGAAGAGATTAGGCTACCAGATCTGGTGAGGCAGCACTTTGCTGCAATTTCTCTGTATGCTTCACAAAGCAAAAAAAAGAGAGTTTAAAAGCAGTTTTAGCAACATCTGCTGCCTTCTTAAATATAAGCTGCCTTTCCTCGCCAGCAATAATTATCTGCTTCATGGAAAAACATGACCAATATGAAGAATTGTCATTCATATTGCAAGCAGATTGCCAGACAGATAACACATCAGGAGAATGATGACGATGATAACAATACATTAGTGTTAGACACACTGCATTCCTGTCGCATTCCTGCACTGGATACAGTGCTGCAGAGCAGAAGGGCATTCCTTACATAAGTGTTTGACAAAAACGAAGGGTGAGATTTTCAAAAGCGATCCACATCTTATTTGCCATAGGATTTTCTACTGTTGCCCATGACTGTAAGCGCTGAACACATGGAATGCTTCCACTGTATCTGGGCGCAATTTGAGAACAATGGGAACTGTCATCCTATTATGCTTTTATTCCACCCCTCCCCCACTTTCCTTTTTTTTTTTTCTTTTTTTTTTCTTTTTTGAGTCTTGCTAAGAGACTGTGGATGTATCTGAGTTTGATAGACCACAGTGGTACCCCGAGGGTTGCTTCTAAGTAGGAAGCAGGGTAAACTAGCTTGTGCAAACCCTTTGGTTGTGGTGTCCAGACCGCAGCCGTACATGAGCTAGGTAACTTAGAGCTGGCTTGGCCGTCTTAGTGAGCCTAAGCTGCAACCCAATCTCCAAGCCTTAAGTGCAGCATTATTTTGTGCTGTCAGGCCTGGCCTATCCTAGCCATTTTGTACAAACTCTTCTGCTCCTATACGCTTACTGTTAGGATACTCACAGCGCACACACCCGAAGCGGCGCGCTACCTACCTGTATTCTGTCAATTGCACAATTGTAGTCAGACATGCAATCTTTGCCAAAAACAAACAGCCAAAAAAAAACCCAAAAAACAAACAAACAAAAAAACCCCTTAAATCTCCCTTCATCCATGAGGAAAGAGTCAGACCCATCAGATTTGTTCCCATCAGTGGATGCTCCTAAAAGTGATTTCAGTTACCGTAATGTGATGATAACTTGGTCAAACCCAAATTAAACCAGCTTGGATGAATTTATGACACATACGTAATTACTTACAAAGCACTTAGGAAAGCAGGTGTAGTAAACTGTAGTAATTCTGATGTTACCTCCCTAGAATCACAAAAACATAGACTAAGAAGGGGCCTCCAGAGGTCATCTAGTCCAAATTCTTGTGCAATCTTATACTTATCTTAATGCAGATGTCAAAGACCAAACAACATGAAAAGAAGTGGGGAAGTCTGAATGGCAAAGCTGAGCAGACAAGCTTGGATATCGATGTTTCTCTCAGCTGTTTACATGAGTGAGGAGCTCCATTTAAGAAGAAAAGGCAACAAAGGCATGTTACAATACCCCAGAATTTTTTTTTCCAGACAAAACCAAACTACTCCTTCAAAGGAGGCAGGCTAAGTTTTGTAAGGATTTGTTGATCATTTCTCAGCTATGATGCACAGTTAGATAGTTGGAGTTGATAAACCAAAATTAGATGCCAGTATTCACTTGTCATACCACATTTTTTTTGGTTATTTCTTTAAAATAAGTATCCTAAACTATAAACATGTTAAACACTGAGTTACTATCAACATCAGGAGCCTAAAAGAGCTAAGATTTTTCTGCCTGGGAAGGAACAAGGGAGAGAAAGTTCAAATTGCAAAAGTAAGTTTTCAAAACAACACCTGAAGCACTAGAAAATAGAAATGTGATATCTCATCGAGTTTTAGGTTTTTGCTACACAAGGGTATATAGTAATAATATTTTAAAAAGGAAACATATGATAATCAGAATTACAGAAGAAAGGAGGGTCACTCAATCCATGTTGAAAGCTGATTGGAGTTTCAAGCATAATTACCCACCCCTGCATTCTATGGCTTCCCTTATAGTGACCATTAGCATGTTTTTAAGCGTTAAGTTACAAGACAAACTGTAAAAATGAAGTTTGACATGTTTGTCAATATTATACCTCCTCAGAAAGCGAAACAGGGGGTGGGGCAAAGTAATAAATACAGGAATGTTTAGTAGAACCACCTACAGCTGAGTGTGAACAGGGCAAGTAAACAAGACCACAATATAGACACAGCTGAAAGCACTTAATTAGTTTGCGACAATTACAGCAGTCACATGATCAGCCTCAGCTCATTTTTCTTTTTCTCCAGGACTAGAGTTTGCTCAAATGCAGAGTCAGGAAAACAGATCCTTTTGCTTTAGATATGAAGTTGAGGGGTTTTTTTTCTCCCAATTAAGTTTTTCCAAGATAGAACAATGTAACTTTGAAACTTCAGAAGGTGACATATGATTTGCTCTCTGAATGTGACACTTCAGTATCTAGCACAGCTGGTATCATTTGCTGATTTGGTCACTTATGTAAGGCTAATGTACCAGAGAAGTCTTTTTGTGATATTAAACTCAAAGTTATCTGGGGTTTCTATTTATAACTAGTAGTGTTAACGTATATACACAGGATGGTCAGGTTCCGTACTTAGACTTTGTTTTAAGACATTCATTTAAAGGTACTAGTTACTAAGGTGGGCCTAGAAACATAGATATCTGTGGAGCTAACATGTATTTTAAGCTACCCACCAATTTCATGCAAGAAACTTAACAGCTATAGCTGTTCAAAACAGCTTCCATGCCTTTCCAAAAGAGTTTTGCTGACCATTACTTTGGGTCTACTGGGGTGCAACCTGAATACCTGCTGGATTCATAAGCAAAGTCCTGATTCTATATTGCCCACTACTTTCTTTAATATCCATATCAATTAAAAGTAAGCTATTTCTGAAAAAAATAAAATAAATAAGGTTTTCAAAGGCAAGAAAGGGTGTGTTCTTCATTTTTAATGTGCAAATCCCATGCAATCTTTCTTGCATACAGATCAATAGAAGTAATTATGCTTTTCATCCCCAGAATAATGGTTCATTCTCTTACATTTAGCAGAAATTATCATAGAATATGTGGCTCTTGATATAAAAAAAATCATTCAATTTTTATGAGTTCACAACTCCCCAAACTCAGGATCTGGCTCAGTGACATCCCTACATATACTACTCTAAATAAAACAAAGCTAAAGTATTTTATTCCCTCTTTCTTTCTGCTGCTCTCTGCATTGACTCACACAATAGAAGAGAGCCCCAATTTAAGCTCCTTGTGGCAGCATATTGTATATGGGAATTCCATGATTACGGAACACTTTCCAGAGAAAAACAAAACAAAATGCAGTTTAGCTCCCCCTGTCATAGTTCCTGGGGAAGTAATAAGTGCCTAGTAAAAAAAAAAAAAAAAAAAAAAAGACACAAACCATTCAGGACTTAGGAACATGAACTCAGTTTAGCGTCTTATAACTCTAACAAATAAGTTACAGGTTAACTTGTTCTCTCTGCCTCTGATGTGAAGGTGCTTGCACTCTTGCCTGCAGTGATGTTCAGGTTTAAGAGGAAAGATGTAGCATTCCACTGTCCATACCACAACAGGTAAAATAGCTTTAGGTGGAATGTAGCTTTAAAGTCTTTTGGACTGAGCTTAGAATGGTTAACACAAATTTCTCTTCTTCTGCATGAATCCTTTCCTCAGTGAGCCATTATGCAAAAGGCAGGCACTAATTTCTCCTCCTTCCACAGCTGGACCAAGAAAACTATGCAATTTGTACCCAAAGCTGTGATGCTTCTGTCCAGACTACTCTGGGCTGCTGGTTAAGCTTTCAGAGTTGTAAACAGAGCCTCAATCCCAAGCTCAGCCACCACAGGCTTCCAAAAATATCTTCCTAAAACACGCAGAATACAACACTATGGTCACCAATCGCTGTGTTTGGACTTGGATCTTGTAGTTAAAACTGGAGAGATATTAAGGGTATCTAGCGTCCTCACTCACCTGGCTTTGGAAAACTCCATCACAAAAATAAAAATAGATCAGCCTAAATCTCCGCTGAGGATCATTTGCAATACACAAAGTAACCTGCCTGATCTTCCCATGCCGTGTGCAGAAAAGGTTCCTCAGACAGCCACAGCTGACAGGCAATTAGGAAATTGCTCCGTAGCATTTCACAAGCTGTCAGCTAATGGCTCCCAGCTGAAGCCCAGACACCAGCTCTGTGAGTGCTAACTGTGCCTCATCGACAGCCCCTAAAGCAGCAAAACCGAGCGCAGGAACTCATCCCGAGATAGGCAGGGAAGCCATAAAGCTACTGTTGAGACACAGCAGCTCCCAGCTCTGGCACCCAAGATAACTGAGAAGGTTTGTCTGTCTCCAGCAGTGGTTTGCTGAGGACAGACTGGAGTACAAAGCCTTAATGCCCTTAGTTCAGCTGAAAGCTGTTAACTTACAGCTGAGAGGCAGCAATAAGCTGCTTTCTAAACTGTTTCCCAGCTATACCTCTGTGAGCGT
The DNA here is from genome assembly GCA_013389825.1 of Crypturellus undulatus. Taxonomy (NCBI): domain Eukaryota; kingdom Metazoa; phylum Chordata; class Aves; order Tinamiformes; family Tinamidae; genus Crypturellus; species Crypturellus undulatus. The sequence goes on from VWPW01008458.1 coordinate 86,532, forward strand.
TTCCTTTTCCAGAGTCAAGCTGGCAACATAAGACTCAAACTTGAATCAAACTTGCCTCGTGCCAAAATCCAAGAAGCAAGTTGGAAGGGATTTGTGTGCTTGGAGAGAAGCGAGAAGTAATTTATGGAGCTCTTTTCCATTATCTCTCAGCTGTTTGATCCTGGCTCCCAGCTAAGACGTAGTAATTGGCTGGGAGGGTGCATGCAGTCCCTCTGAAAGGAAAATCAGACAGGCAAAGATGGGAAGTCATGGCTCTCATAATTTAGACTTTTATCTTTAATTTTTCTCTGAAATAGACTTCTAGAGCTTGCTCAAAAAACAACACAGTAAACCTGAGAAATAATGAAAAGCAAGGTGTTGTATGTTAGTTTCAGAAAAAGCATCTAAGTTCCCTCTCTCTGCATTTTACAGTAAAAATGTTTAAGTCCAATTTCAGTGCTTGAGAATGTGCATGTTTCCTCCAGGCTCCTCCCTGTGTCCAAGCCCTGGCATATTTTTTGTTTGGGTGATGAAGAGTGGATAAGAAGAACAGGCTTGGTGCTTTACTGATGTGTGCAAGGAGACAAAATGGACTGCCAGAGAACGATCCATCAGGATTTCTCCTAGAAAGTCTTTCTTTAGGTAGCTTGTTTTTCAGAGTGCGTTATCTACTGTGATATACATCTTCCACTGTTAGTGTTTTTCATTTGTTATGTAAGAGTGGAGGGTCCTTGGTGAAGGTCAGAGGTTTTTGAGCCAGATATTCGGAGTTTGAGTTCTTGAATATATTACTGAAAGTGAGCAAGAAATAAGAAAGTTTTTCTCAGCATCTCTATTGGTCTCATTGGTAGATATCTATTTAGGACAATTTTAATATGATACGTTGTTTGTAAATTCATACACATGAGAAAGTTGTGTATGCTATTTACTTGATTGGAATGATTATTTCACTGTTTTTTTATCGCATGAATATATACTATACTTCTATCAAATATTCCTAAATCATAAGAAAAATATTTATTTATTTTCATATTTAAATCTTCTTTAAAAAAAATATAAAGACTGTTCAGTCATAAAATATTTCAGGTATAACAGGTATAATTTCAGACTTGCCTTGCAGACAGATGTGAACTCTGCATATTAATACTTATTAATTGGTTTATCCAGCCAAAACCAAAATTTTCAGTCCCTACTCCTGTATTCTGTAATATTTTGGCAATGTGAATAAAAACTTTATGCACTTTGCTGGAAAATTTAAGACTTGCTGTATGAATCGTCACCCCTTCTAAAATAATCTCAATCTTAGTGCATTAAGCTTTCTTCAGATATAACTATCTTCATTTGAGGCCTATTTTTTTTTCCTGAAGCACATTGTGAACTACTAAAATGAATTATACATTAAATTTTAAAACTGGCCTTCTGACCTGAGATGTTGGCTTCAAGACTGACGTGTGAATTCCTCAGCTGAAAACGTAAATTTTTGATAGGCAAGAGAGGAATAAAATTCAGCTGTAATTTGTTGTTTTCAGATTTACTCATTTGGACCTAAATTACTTGTACTTTGAAAAAAACATCATGCTAAGCTCAATGGCTCTTGAGCTTACTTAGCATTTTACTTTTTTTAATTAATTTTTCCATTACAATTCTTGAGGCTGTTGATCAGTCTCAGGAAGTTTCTGTTCTTAATAGTGTAAGCATGTCTCCTATGGCTAGTTCCGCAGAACTCCATTTTCAAGCAATATAATGTATGATTTTAAATATTGTGGTAAGGAAACCCCTTAGGAAAGGGGTTATGTCATTAGCTAACAATTGTTATAAAAAGTAAAAATTGTAATAAAAACCACATTCATTCTTGATGTGTCCACATTTTTCATATTTCAATATCTACGCTACAGTTTTATAGATATTAATTTTACTACATCCCTATAAATATTTTGAACTTAGGCATGAATTATTGGTAGAGATTTAACATTTTTCATGCACAAACAGAAAAGTAGTTTTGGTAAAACCAAAAGTATTTGGGAATTTTAAGTCACATGTTCTAAAAGGCTCTAACCAAAAAGTAAGAATATAGAAGAGTCAAATAATTTTGAACTCCTATGAGTCTTTTGAGTTTTGAGGCTCATATATTCTTGATAATTTGAAGAATGATAGAGAAAGAGGCAAATTCCATACACTCAGGTCAGAAAGCCCTGCAATAGGTAATAATTCTGCTCATGCAAAATATTGGACATAAATCACTGCTTCCCTCATTGGAGTGTGAATGTCATCCCAGGAAATCCAGTATTTTCCCTTCCACCAGACTGTAAGGCTTTCTTATGCTTAATTTGTATTATTTGAATTCCTCTTTTTAATGATTACATTATTATTTTAAAATAAAATCTTAATACAGGAAAAAGTGTTGTTAATTTAATGCTTTTGAATTTCTTAAAAAAATATTTGTGTAAGTTTTTCAAGACCCGTAGCAATAAAAACTGAGTTTGTCTGATGCTTTGGTTTTCCTTCACATCTATACAGCATGACAAATTCGGAAGAAGCAGGAAACTCATTGCAACTTTGTCTATATCTGGAATGTTTCTAGGTAATAAGAAACCAGTTAAAATAACCTCTGGCTTCCATTTTGTGAAAACAAATAATAGGGCTGGAAATAACCTCAGAGTGCTGTGAATTTCCAAGGTGGAATATCAATAGCAGTTTTCAATCGATATTTCAATTATCACTAGAATTTTCTCAGTATTTCTAAGCCATTCTTCAATCAAGTATTGTGAAAATAAGCAATGCAGCTCAGGAAGCATGGAGTACAGTGAGAGGCGGGCATCCCAGCGATGCTGCCTCGCTGTATGAAATCACATATGCATCTACCACCAATTAATTTAATGTCTAGGCTGAAACCTGTGCCCAGTGCCAACCCCAAACATTGCAATCTGTAGCTCACTGCTCCTAATCCTCCAGTAGTTCTAAAACAGGTACCAAGCAGTGTCTCTTAATTGTTTTTACTCTTCCTTGGGAGGGACAGAGTAATGCCAAGCCAAACAGAAGCCAGGGTTGGAAAGCTAAAAACTGAGGGAAAGAGTTTTTTTAAATCTGCTTATTACTGTGGTGGGAGAAGGTGACACCAGAGCAAACAAGGAACCCTCCAACAGACAGTCCAGGGAAAGCTGAAGAAAAAATGCCTGTTTTCAGCAGGTAGTTTCTGTTCTCCTCCCCAGCACATGGGACAAAATTCAGCGTAGACCTAGCCTGGCCGATATCAGTCAGATTTTGGCTAGTGCGATGAACTCTCAGACTAGGACCAGGATTTCATGCATGCTGGATTTCAGTTATTCTGAAGAAGGACATGAGCAAGCTGTACAAAGTTTGGATAGATCACAGTTTCATTCTTGCTCATCACGACAAGGTGAGCTATTGCTCACTGATGCAACAGAGGAAAAACATGATCCTGCCTGAGGCAAATAGCACAAAGATGAAGAATTAAATGCTTTTAGATCTCCCACAATGATTAAAACAAGAGAGAAGGTGTTTTCTTCAAATATATACACAAGAAAGAGATAAACAAAATGAAAAGTATGAAAACAACACATCTGTGCATGATACAGAGTTGTTAAATCAAGCTCAACAGGGGAAAAGGTTTGTCCTTTGAGTACTGACTAGGTATTAGGTGGCAGTGAGGATACAGAAAATGTGTTTTACTTAATAGTACTGATAAATGAAACCAAATGCAGCTCGTTACCACTGGCGCTGGGTTGAGTCATTTTGGAATACAATATCTTAACAGCTCCAAGTCAAACGTTAAGCAATCCAGCAATACTATTAAACAATGGCCTGTTTATATCCCCATTGAGCCACTCTATTTTGACTTCCTAATGTACAATACAGTACATGAAGTCCAAAGAGTGTTCTATGAACTGGTCATATTCTTACTGTAAAGGTGACAAAGCACTCTATACCATTTGCAAGGTCATCTCTGTGGTTGTTAACTAGTCCTGTGGTAGGTGCCACCATCTGCAGAGGTTAGAACACCGTCACCGAAGTGAGGTGCCTGGAATGAAGTATGTTGAAGGAGCAGTATAATTTTTAGCCGCAAATGAAACCTTTTTCCTGTACCTTTCTTTCTTCCATTCGTAGAGGAACTCTTTCAGTTCATGGCAGAAAAGACCCACTATCATAGTGTTGTGTTCTGGTATCATCTTTGCAGGAGAATTAGAATATTATACAGGGAGAATTGTACAATCTGGTGATCAGTAATAATAGGAAAGAGAGAAATTAATGCAAATTAAGGTAATCCAAATTTCCTGAGACTATGGTTTTATCTTATCTTCTATATCATCCAGTATATGAAAACTGCAGTCATGAATTTTGCACATATTTCGCATAAGAAAGAGATAAGAACTATCACTGAGAAATGTTCCATTGATCTGCAAAAACATACATTTTCACAAAACGTATTGACAACAAATCTTACCTATTTTTTAAAACTTATTTTGGACTCGTTCCTAAAAAAAATCTGACCTCTGGTACCTGAGAGTACCTCTGGTGCAACAATTCCATGCCATGCAATGCTTTGTTAAGAAACACTTTGGTACTTGTACAGTTCTTGCAACCTATGGAGATGCATTAGTTTGGAGCTTCATTTCAATGCACTAGTCTCTCAACAGGAATGTCTGTGGGATGGCATAGATCTGGCACAGCTGTACTGCTGCTTGTTCAGGGGTAGGCCAAATGTTTTTCTGAAAGATTCTCTGTTTGGTGATTTAAAGTAAATGCCTAAGTGTAGTATAAATAAAACTTGAAAACTCTTGAGACTTCCATCTTCTTGTGAACTGCACAAGTGTGAGTATGTGCTAGACAGAAGAATGTGATATCATCACAGTTATCGGAACAGAACTGAATCCGCCCAGCTGAGAGCAGCAGCAAAGAAGCCACACACAATGGCCAGTGCATTACGTAACACGTCTTCTCCACTCTTATTCTAGAAAAAAAAGGACAATGTGGAAATCTTTTTCCCTAATAAAATAGACGTAACATGCCTCTCTCAAATGAAAACAAGATGATTCCACAAAACAAAATAAAAAAGTCTATTTGTTCCTCATAGATCATTCCAAATTAATGTCTTCCTCATCCTGTAGTTTTGAGTTTCTCCGTTGTGGCAACATCCCTGATCACATGAGCCAGAGTAATGCTGAAATTTTGCAAATGCTGCCTCCATAAGCTTTTGCAACCAACAGGATTTGGTTTGTGTTTATTCATACAAAAGTCTATTCCTTAAGGTCCTATGTAGCTAGGCTACAGATACAGTGACACCTACAAAACTACTTGTGCTTCAGTAAGTACCTACTTTTCTCAGAGTTAAAATACTTTATTTTCTGGAGTACCATCAGTGACTTCCATGTTTGGTGAGAAATCATTTTTAGGGGAAAACATAGATATAGAAGTAAAATGAAGTTTTAGTTGAATTTGGGATTTAGATGTCTTAATACAACCACAACATAGTTTTATGAAAGTATTTTCCTGTCAGTTTTTCATTTGGTAACTATACAGAGAATAAAAAGAGAAAAAATAATACAGATTCTGAGGATTTAGTTGATTCTCACTGATTTGTGCTTGCCTAATTATTAATTAAACATATTGATGATACAGATTTTGGAAAAAAAAAAAAGCCTTTTGTGTTCAAAGCAATAGTTGTACCTGTTGGTGGAGGAAGTCATTTCCGAAAGTTATTTTCGTTTCACACAGAAAGCAAAGAATTCCAGTTGCTGATGTCACAGATGACCTTCGTTATGGAGGTTTATGGATGCAAATATTAACTTACTTGTATTTATAACTATGTATTGCAAGCTTAGCTTTTGCCCTCATCTTAGGCAAATGGGGTGTCACCTTTCTCACAGGTTGCATAATCCATAAACGTGGTTTGTAAAAATGTTGTAACAAATGTCTCTTTCTTCAAGAGAAAGATATAAAGGAAATAAATCCCCGCTTAAAAATGAGTACATTACATGCTGCATTTCACTTTATTAAAAAAAAAAATCTTTGAAATATTCTTCTATAATTACTATACTATATATCTCCTTTAGTCTGTTTCATTTATCACATTTTTTGACAACACAGCAAAAAGCATAATATCTTCTCCAAAGGAAAAGTGAATTTCTATAAGTTCTGTGTTACCTGTATTTAGCATAGTCCATTATCATGTTCACACCTCACAAAACTGTCGACAATCAATCACCAAATATCACCAATCCTTCAAGGAGAAGAATCTCAGCTACATGGTAGGTCTCACCAAGGTGTTTGTCTGAACAATGAAAATACAACATTCAAGGGAGAAAGAGGAGGAATGGGATTGAGAAGACAGATGCTGACATGGAACTTTTGCCACACGCTCAAGTTATCTTATAATTCTAACCATTCTGTTCAAAGCAGACAACAGCGATGATTGCTATTGTTTTACTGATTAACTATTCTCTCCTTTTTTTTCCCCAAAGGCACCCTGGCAAACTCTACTTAGTAAATATTGACACCTGTAAACCAAGCTGGCTGATGCCTTTGGCTCTTCAGCTCTCTTCCCATCTGTTGCCTGGGAATTTTAAAGTGAAGTATTTTGGGACACTTGCTCTCTTTTCATTGAAAACTGAAAAAAAAAAAAAAATCACTACCCAAAAGCTAATCCTAGAGCCACATGGCTCTAGAGAGGCCTATAGCAGCTAAAGGAAAAATACAGCATATGCAAAATGCATATCCCACTGGCCTCTTCTGACTACTCTTCTTTAGTTAACAGCATGCCAGGGTAATCTGCTTAGTTACCAAGTGGAGCTTTCTTCCCCTTTCCCCATGAGATCACCCTGACCACGATCAAAGTCCAAACACATTCTCAGCTAACTCTATTGTTCCCAAGAGTGGGATTAATGACTAATTATGTCAGGTCACTCATCCAGATGGCCTCTCAGATGTTCCTTTGTCATTGCCTGACCTTCCATATGCCCCTTTGACCTTGAGGTTTATTTCCATGGCAACATGAAGCCTCAGTTTCCTTGCTGAGATTGCCAAGAAGTGGCCAAAATGGGGGATACGGGATAATCTGTCCACACTTTGTATTCTGCTTCCATCTCATGCCTTGTTAAATCCAATGAATAGATAAAAAATGCTATCTGATCCCAGCTGAGTGATGACCATGGTCATGATTCTATGTTACATGCTATGTTTTTTAAATTAGCAGACAGCTTTGTACATGGAAACGTGCATTTAATTTGAAGAACATCAATCGCCATAATGTGATCTTTTTATCTCATTAATGTTAAGCAAGGGTAATAGAATGGAATTACAAAATATCACTGTGAAAGGAATACAATTCAGAGAATTATAGATATCCCCCATTAAAGCCCTAGAGATGTTTAGATAAGTCTACTTGTTCAGTTTCATAAATTAAAGATTCTTTTACCTTTCCTGAGGTTTAAATCTAGCCTCAGATGTTGATCTTATTCTGAAGAAGGATTTTAAGGTGGTTAATACAATGGAAAAAATTTATAAAAGTACCAAATAAGTAAATAAACACATAAAAGGCCACTGACTGACAAACTCAATTAAATAAGAAGGCTGAATAGGTATTTCCATGAGATGAATTGTATTTTCTTTCAGCATTTAAAAATGAATACTGGACAAAATCTAAATTTACTATTATGTGCTGTCAACTGTAGCAAGGCCAGTTAACTCTGTTACTACTTGCCATATGACAAAATGATAATCTGCTCCTTTTGTCAATTTTCCTTAAATGTTCTTCATTACTTGGTTAAAAACAGTTATATATTCAGAAATGAATAATGAACATCAGAGTCACTGCTTGCTATCCTAAAACAGCATCTTAATCAAACAGTGTTACTGCTTATTTTACATCCCTAATTTCTCCATGGCCTTTGTTTTTTTAAAGAAGTCAATATGCGAATGAAACAAGACATGGAATATGCAAGTTAATTTTAAGCATTATACAAGTCATATTTTATTCCAACTTTGAAGAATCTCAGTACATACTGTTTTAAATTGTTTTGCAGATGTATTTTTAAGCCCTCACATAGTCTTTCTTAGTAGAAATTGCTGTAAGATTCAAAAACAGCTACAAAAAAAGAAAAAAAATGCAATGCACTCACGTTATTTATTGCCTGTTCATTCCTAATTTCTCAGAATGGGCACTAAAAGTATCTCAGTGAAAGTCAGAAAATTCTGTACAAAATTACACTGAAATAGTAATAAGGATTTTTGAGTTAAATGCTAACAGGTTCAGGAATGAGTGTAACATTAGCATGCTCATGGTTTGTCCTTTATAAACAAGAATTATCAGCCAATCTTTATTCAGATTATTATTCCAGCTTTATAGTGATATATCTTCAGTGTAGGGCCACAGTCTTTTGCTGAGTGAAATGGCAATTCACAAAACACAGTGCACATGGTGTCTGTCTCATGCCCTCCCATTCTGGAAGGAGATAAGGAATAAAGCAATAATGCACCACTAAACTTTTCATTGTTCAGTTCAAAAAATATCCTATTTCTTTTTCCATTGCACCATATCAGCCCCTCAAGAAAAGAATCAAGGGACTTATGAACCTCCACGTTCTTTCATTATTTTCCCATTTACATTTGAATCACTGAGCTGGATGAAACCAACGTGCTCAACAGAGGTTGATCTACCTTCATAGCTTTGAAGTCTTTATGATATTAGCTATGTATAGAGGATAGTGTTAAGATTGTGTTTGTTACTTCCAGTTTGGCTCTTCCAATTTTAATTTTTCTACATTTTCTAGCCTTAGCATTCTTATTATTTTGAACTAATTTTCTAAACGTTTCTAAATAGGAAAAATACAAAGAATAACATTATATGAATCAAAGGATGAATGTGTATTTCATTTAGCAAGTAAGATGTTTCACTGAAGCCCATTCTCCTTGTTCATAATATTGTGTGTATCCTTTTACCTCAGGAGTAGTGTTCCATGAAGACAAATTAAAAATGAAATCACACAGTGATTGAGGTTGGAAGGGACCTCTAGAGATCATCTAGTCCAACCCCCCTGCTCAAGCAGGGACACTTGGAGCACGTGGCACAGGGTGGCATCCAGCTCGATTTTGAAGGTCTCCAGAGGAGGAGACTCCACCACCTCCCTGGGCAGCCTGTACTACTTGAATGTTGTACGTGTAAATGCAGAGAACCTTTAAAACCTCTAAAGTTTGTTCATTGACACTCACACATAAATAATACAAGCAGTAGAATTACAATGAGCAGGATAAAGAGTTGAAGTTATCAGAAATGCAAAGAACATTTTAGAATATAGTAGTGCTAGCAAATCAGCACATATATTTATTCAAAGGCGTTGGATAAATAAAGAAATAAATGTATTTTAAAAGAGAGCAACATGGAATAACGGGATACTTTTGGAGATACTACACAGTCCTGTCTAGGTGTTCTCAAAAGCTAAACCATCATAGTGATAGAATACTTGAGAAAGGAAAAAAAACACTTTGTTTTTAAAAATGGCCTCTCATCATTGGTATGAAAGCTATTTTCACATCTAAATGATGTTTGATGTGTGCACATTCTATTGATTTTGCACAAAATTGGCAGGGTGCTGAAAGACCCATAAAAATGATTTGCGTGTAAAACTTGTGTTCATACAAATGCAGGCTGTGCTGAGGGCCACTGGAAAGTTTACAACACGACTAATATGCTCAGAAAAAAGTATTTAATCAGTGCTTCACCTGGTAATAGCAAAAATAGTTCAACACTTTATCATAAGTTGTAGGTTAATATGTATTCTTATTCATAAAAAAAAAAGAAAACTCACATTAATAAAATGCCTGAGAGAAAGCAACTAATTGTATAATGTTCAGGATATCAAAGTCTTTAGAAGTGTCATGCACACAGAAATGCCTTAGCATAGAAATGCAGGCATGATGCAGAAAGTAATCCATATATCACATGGGAGGGACAATTCTATCTTTATAAAATAATTAATTACTTATAAATTAACAGTAGTGGCCAATCATTAATACTTTGAAAGTGACTATTGCATCAAAGTATATTGTTGCGTGTTTTATCATGCTCCAAGAAATGATTAAGTAGAACTCAATATGTCTTTTTAGGTCTGGCAGGATTGTCATGTGGTTAGGGATAGCTCTGGATTTTCTTCATTGCTTTCCCATTTAGCTGAGGTAAGTCTTTGAACAAATAACACAGATGTTCAATGTCTGTTTTCCTACATAAGATATTGAGCTAATAATAATAATTGCTGACTTTATAGATATGCAGTGAGATTAAATTAACAAGCAGCAGTAATGCACCATGGAAAATAGTGGTCAAAACAGCTTTATTTCTATGATAAGAGACAGTCCACAGTGTAAAAGGACTGCAAGGACTGGCTTTCCATGATTAAATAACTACCTCCTTCATAATTGCTAGTGTTGTAACTAGCTATTGTAGCACATTCCACCATGCATACAGAGTAAGAAATGGAAGTCTGACTGAGAGAGTTAGATATGCAGTCTTGTGCTTAGGTTCATCATGAAAACCTTGATGAAGGGCTGACCGAAATAGAGGGTAACAATATTATCAGAAAAGTGATTTCTGAATGCTTGGTGTGAAAACATTTCCTACAAATTTGCAAACCAGCTGAGCTTTTAACTTAAAACTATTCAGTGCCAACAGGAAAAAAAAAAAAAAAAGCTGTTTTATCCGAAAAATCTGTATATGATTTTGAACGCTAACTATGCATTAGAATGGCCATGATTACTCCAGACTGTCAAGGCATTAAGGCATATTTTCAAGGTATTTGATCAAAGGAATGGGAGGATCTTAAGTGAGCTATTTTCAAGTGTATAGAGTAGGTAAAGCTCTGCAATGATTTTTCTGTAGTTAACAACTTTGAAAAGTTGTTTGGTATGTTGATATATAGTACAAGGATATCCTGCACACTTTGATGTTTCCTAATTCCATTAAATATATATTCTAATGAAGTACTAATAAGAATAAAAATGCCATTGACTGTCAGTAATACTTGTGCTATAGTTAGTGCTTTTGCAGATGTGCACCACAAACTATGTATATGTATGGAAATTTTTTGTGACAAACAAGTGATAAAAAGATGACAAAAATGCCAGGCCAGCACTGTTATCCTCTGAAAACCTGTTTCTCTGTCTTTAGTTTTATCTAGAGACTGTTTTTCAAGTATCTTTGGAAGCTGAGCACGTTACTGTCAGGCAGTAGAGTAAGAATATTACCTGTTCCATGATAACAAAGCATTTATGCTAAGCCTCTTTTTTTTTCCTTCCCAAAGTATATGCAAAATATTTTTATAGAAGTGTTTTGCAGTGTTACAAACCACTCTTTGGATAATATAACAACAATACAATCAGTGTCACCATTGTTTTGCAACTCAGAGGAACTGTTCCAAAAAATAATTTAAAAAAAAAAGCTGTAGTATTTAGGAAAAGGGTAGAAATCATTTCACTTGGAGAAACTGAGAACATAACACACAGACCAATTGTGTGATTCGGGACTCTGCAGAACAAAGATCCAGATGCTACTAATAAATCTTCCTTCTAGCCAGAATGAATTGAAAGAGATCCTACCACAAGGAACAGCAGCATCCAACACGCTTGTCTGGGCCATGGGAGACTTGGATCCACTCCAGCAGGTCCGAAACCCCTGAGAAAGAGCTATAATCTGAGCTACAGGAATGACAATACAGAAGATGACCCTTTGTAGTTCAGAGGATTCATATAGAAGGTTTATTGCTATATTTGGTTTTATCGATAGGTCCCAGAAAACCAACTCAAAACAAAACAAGAAAAGGATGACTGACACCAGCCACTGTTTCCTGGATGTCTGCTTTGATAGGTCTTTTTTTTATTCCTTGCGTAAGTAGGACTTGCTAGATTCACTCTACAGCTCCTCCTTGCTGATCATCAACTTCCAAATTACTGAGACTATCAAGCAATTGAGAAAGAAGGAGAACACCCAGCTGTAAGAGATGTACTGCCCATGTGAAACTCTTAAATCAGCGTCTTTTTTACCTGTACCCTTGCAGAAGGCATTGGTGAAGGAAGGAAGGAATAGAGGAAACTCCTCCTCTACTTGGACGTGGATGTCCGTATCACAGCTTTTCCTGCCTATTTGAGCCAAACTGGAGCATGGAAAGGTTCATGTAGAGCACACCTCTCAAAGACGCACAGCTCTCTCCTGAGTGATAAAACAGCCTGTTCAGAGAAGCCTGTACTTTTCCAGTGGGAGAAAAGGGGTTCAGAAATTTTGACTCTGCCCTTTCCTCCTTTCAGGAACAAAGCTACCAAGTATGGGAGTAAGCTATCAACATGCATGTGAATAAACTAACCATTTTTTTTAGTTACAACATTACTGCTTCTCAAAGCCAAGAGTTAAGTTTTGTAAGTGGAAATCAAGATTTAATGTAAATGAAACACTGAAATGGTCTCACCAAAGAGCCAAGATAAAATGGTCATAAAACAGGCTTAGTGATTGGGCTGATTAAAGCATAGGTACCTTAAGTCTAGCCTACAGTATAAATTCCTGGTTTCGTATTGTTATGTCTCAATTTCAGTTTTCAATTGAAAAGAAATTCCATCTTCTCACCCGCAGCAACACTTAAGGAAAGGTTGAAAGTTGAGCCAGCTATAACCAGTTCAGTGATGCCTGTCTGGGTATTGAAGCACTCCTATGAAGTAACTCTATGCGATGAGAAATATCTCTTGCAGCTCAGTAGAATTTCTCTTTCAAGACCTGATTCTTCTCTAGACCAGAATTTAACATCATTCCTGTGGGGGATGACATGATGTCTGGTGGAGAAGACTATCACCTAAGATGCTGAAATAAATGCAAAATGCAAAAAAGACCGAACTGCTTTCCCAGTTTCCCAGCACATAGTGGTTTTGTTTCTACCCCTAGAAGAAATAAAATATTCCTGGAACACAGTTATTACTGCTGAAGATATATGTCAAGGCCATGATGCTACAGTGGGATTACAGGTTTGAAAATGATAGTGGAGTTATGGATTTGAAAAGGTAGAAGGAAACCTCACACGTGCCCAAGAACCTGGTTTATATAGGCTTATAGGTTTATAAGTGCTTTAATAGCTGTCACTGTATGGATATATGGGTACGAACCCCTGTGAAAGCTCATCTTTAGCAGGAAAAAGTTTATTTTATGCCTCCCTCTATTTTATTTTAAAATAAAACACATAAAATTAATAAATTCATAATATTTTAAAATATCTTTGTTAATCATTTACTAGTGTCACTGAATATCTTAGTGATCTTCCCAGCCTAACTGCGTCTAGCTCATTGCTTCTGAAACCATCAGCTTTTTTTATCCTTACTGAGCCTCCCTCTCACTCACTCTCACGTGGCAACTGTCTACTCTTCTCACTCGCAGTTCAGACTTAGCAGTCCACCCCTTGCGAGGGCCAGAAAATGGGCCATACCTTTTCACTGAATATTTCATCAGACAACCATCACTGAAAAAGATGGACTTTGAAATATCCAATGAATTCTTCTAGGGATAAGCATCTCTGAATCTCTGAAAGTTATTCCTAGAAGCACAAGTGACTATATTATGTGCAATGGAGAGCAATATTAACCTACAGCATCACAAAAAGAGCTAATAGCTTTGAAAATCTTTTCTAAAACGTAAGATTTTCTTTAAAATCTCATTTAACTTTGACAACTCCGTGGACTTAAGAATTAAATGAGAATTTATGGCTTATTAAACAAATATTATTCTCCATTAAAGAGAAACTATTAATTCCATTTTTAATCTTTGTTATATATGGTACATTGTGACACAGCCTTGTTGGTCTACTGTTACCAATGACTTGCAAATTGTCATTATTGGCATTACTGGTACTCATTCTTGGCAAACTTTATCTTAGTCAGGAGCTACGATTTTCTTTATCATTGTTCTTGATGGAAAGCAATATGTTGCCTATAAAGACTTCAGCAGAGGAGAATTCTTAGAAGGGAAAATGTTATATTTAGTTTATGCTCCTAGGATGTGTTTAGGTTACATGAATAATGTAATAACCTTACAAGTCCCTGTGGTAGGAAAAACAAAATTTGACAAGTAATTGTCTTATCAAGTGTAGTAATTAGAATGACTGTGAGAAAATACACACAAAAATAATAATTTCAATGATATGATATCTTCTAACAAAACTTTTAACAAAAATTCTCTCAAGATTTTTACTAAGTTGAAGATGTGTAGCAGCTACTCAAACTGACAAGCTAAGAGTAAACACATCCTTTCCCTCACTGTGCAGGGGATGAAAATATGTATTGTCTTTTTGCCTTATACAACAGCATTAAAGTGCAAAGAAATGATGGTTGATTCAACGGTTCAACACCATTTTGAAATAGTGTCCTTTCTCAGTGTCTTTTCTTCCTTTCCCTTCCAACCAAGGCACCAAGGCCTCAAATGTCAAAGCAAGATTTTGCATGTGCTTGGTTTGAGGGAGGAAAGGCAAAGTCTTCCTTTGAGTTATTTCTTCATGGAAGCATAATGCATAATGTATGTGCTGTAATTTTGCTTAAGGGACCTGGCAGCTGGAAGACCCATTGAGTAAAGTTCTCTGTCACAGCCAGTTATACGGTATTGTCAGAGGGGCCACACCTTTTAAGGTAGAGATGTAGGACCTATAACTGAGGTAAGAAGATATACATATTTTTTAATTCCCCCTAAAGTCCTCCCAAATAATGACGGCAGATATGTTTTTCAAGTCCTAACATGTGGCTTTGAAAAGGAAATGGATTACTTTGAAGTCATTTGTAAAGGTGCTGGCTGCTGGGAAACCGTTCACTTTCAAATGGTCACTTTGGAAAGGAAAGAAAAAAAAGTCAAATGAATTGCACATGGCTCAAAACCATCATCATCAGAGCACCCCGTTTCATCCTCTGACATCTGTGGGAAACTTCTTATGTAAAATAAAGGAAAAAAGAAAAGAAGAGAGAGTGAAGCAAGATGGGCAAACACACTTTTATCTACATTCACATACAACCAGCCCGCTCTGGTGTTTCGGGCGATGGATCTTGCCATGGCAAAGTGCCGTTACTGCACCACAGACGTCAGACATAACTGACAAGCGCCCCTCGGAAATTAAGGCGCTCACTGGGCTATCGGGTTCCCGGCCGTACACATGTGCCCATTGATTGACAGCGTTTCCCCTTCCGCCGGCCGGGCTCCCGGGCAGCAGCCTCGTGCCGTGTTTTGTCAGCTGCGCTTGCGGTGGCGGCCGGGCGGCCGGTGGCCGGCGCGGGCAGCGGTGCCGGGGCGCTGCGCTGCAGGGAGCCCGGCCAGGGCCGCCCACCTCGCAAGCTGCCCAAGCGCTCGAGCCTCCCAGGATGGCCCTCGCCTGCAAATAACCTCCCACTGCCCTTGGTCCAGCCTTCCCCAAGAAGGGAGGGAAAACACAGACAAAGCCTTGGAAAGCTGGAAGAGACGTTAAACAGTCTGTGCAGACGAGTATGAAGCCAGTCACTTGTTTGTATTGAACACTGGGGTTGTTACCAGCATTCATCCTGCTCTATATCAGGTATGATGCCTAGAGCTCAGGGGTGGTGCTCAGGAAGAATGGGAATGCATTTTTTTTTTCAGACTGTCAACTGTAAAGTGGAGGATTAACTGGTAAATGAACTTCCTATTTTTTCCAATTAAATTTTCCTACTTTGCCACTTATGTGTAAGGACCAAATTCAGGAGAGAGGTGAGTTCCCTTGCATCAAGATCCACTTCACTCTTGCCTTTTACAGAAACCTAAAAGATACATTTTATACGCTGGGAACTCAGGCAACATAACTTCAAGTAGCACATAGATTTAAACCTTATCCTCATCTCTTGTCAGACAAATTAAATCAGCTACAGCTTTTCAGAAAGTGTAAGAGTCCTGTTTTTACAATATCTTGCGCATTAGTTCTATGTCATGCAAAAATTTCAGATTTTAATTCATATCTTTGCACAAACCCATTTGCAGTCTTATATTCCTGCAAACAATTTCTCACATGGCAATCTTCCCTCTCAGTTCTCAGTCCTGCTTCAGAATGGTCTTGTCCATTCTCCCTCCCCCAAAATTCTCCCTCCTGCTCTCCTCTCCAATTATTTCCCAATTCTGTGGAAGTGTTGCCACATTTAATCAACGCTGCAACAGTTATTCACTTTCCCCTCCTCTCTTATTATGATGTCTAAAATTGCTCTAAAAATTTTGAAGTAAGAAAAAATTGTACATGCGTTTTAACATGATTGAATGTCAGCTGATTGAGGGGAAGATTTTCTTTCTGAAATAATGCAGCATCACTCAAAGTACTTTTAGGCCTTTTGACTGTATAAATAACCTTTTGCACTTCAAGGGTCATTAGATCACGATAGTTTGTAATACAATTATAGTCAGCACTCTGCTCTTATGGGCTGCCTGGTAATTTGCTTGTTAATATATTAGCACAAAGCATTGATCAAGTAGCTAATCCAATCACACGCTTGTTATTGATCTCGTATTGAGCATCCTGCCAGTGATCACTTTTTGCTCAGGCCCAGTCAATAGCAAATGCCAAATAGGCTCTCACACACCTAATGAGCTTACGAAATAAACCAAACATTTTCCTTTGCCCTCAGGGCTAGGATCAATGGAAAGCTTTTAGAGCAGAATTCAGATGATTTTTTCATCAACTTTTCCCCTTCCTTTCTGCAAGCACTCAGGTTTGCATTAAGACCTCTATCTAAGACTTTCGTTCTAATTTGAAGACATCTGAAAAGCAGCTGCCATGTCTGAAATGCTAGAGCAGCTGTAAACAATAAATCACGCGGGTGAGGAATTCTGGGCTGCATGTTGGCATGTGGTCTGTCAAGCCAAAAAAATAGAGACATACAGAAGATCAAGAGGTCAGAGGTACCTGAAGTCTACAAAAAAAATGAGCTTGTCCCATATTTCATCCCAGAGAACCTCATTCTCCGGAGGAAGGCTACGCAGCATTCCTTAGCAAAAGGATCACCTGACTGCATGCTGTGGGGAAACTGGGGGGTACTGCGATGTGGTGGATGGATGCAAGCCTCTTCATATTGCTACTATTGCACTGAGGTTATTCCAGTCTTAGCTGTGGAATTTCACGCTAGAGACACAGATTCTTGCTGATGAAAAGCACAGCTTAATTATTCAGGAAGCAGTAGTATTTCAGTTGCACGCATAAGTGCCAAATAGTTGTTCTTTTACTTACAATTCCCAGTTGCTCACCATGGAGTATGTGAATATGAGCCTAATGGATTTACATTTACTCAGGAAAGAAAAGAGTGAGAGAAATAAAGAGATTTTTTGGAAGAGCCAATTTTTACTTATCGCAAGAATTTTGTAAGTTTTATCAGATGTCTTTTCAGCTAAAACAGCTTATTAAATCTCTGAGGAAAGTTCTGTGGCAAGAACGTTTTTCCATTTAGTCAGAGGCCTTAGAGACAAACAATAGTGTGGTAATAGTAGCTTCTATTAGATCATAAAAAAAGAATGCAAGATCCTTAGATCTTGAATATCCTTGCTTCGGTTATTACTATTAGCACTATTTTATATAGCTAGGTTGCATTTTCACTTTAATCATTTGTACTCCATGATCCTGATTTGATTATTGTGCTTACTATTTTCCTTATAACCATACCAGATTTGAATTACACAGAGATACTGAATCTGAATATAAACCAGGTACAAATTTAAAATCTTTAAAAGTATTTGTAATATTTAAGTGTGGAATTTAAAACTATTACCAAAACAATCTGATTACTTGCCTGGAAAAAAATGTTCAGCTAAAAACACTGGTAATATCTTTTCAGAACATTTATTTTATATTAATCATTATTATACATTACAAAGAATTTTTATAAGGCAGAATTTTTAATGCGAAACAGAAATGAGTGCATCTCATGACTGTTCTCATGACCTTCTTAATACCTTCAGCTTTATACTGAAAAGCCACTGTTCTGTAATTGTGCCATACTCCTCACATTGTTTTAGGTGGTTTTACTGAAAAATACACCACTATCCCTTTCCCTGAAAAATACCCTAAACCCACAGGAGCACCCCAGCAGACCTGGAGGAGCGTGGAGGCTATGTGCTGGTGAGCTACTCACTCTGCTCCAGTCCCAAAGACTAACTCTGAGCAGACTGGAGCCACCTTACACCATCTGAACTGGAGGCAAGGGTTTGTTCCTTGAAGAATGCCTTTTTCCTGTGCAAACATAGGCTGCTAGGCTGAGTTGCATCTTCAGTATGCAACCGTAGATCAGGAGAAACTCCCCTAAATCAATGGACTCAGCAGTATGCATGCTATATGAGCTCAAACCAAGTGCATAAGAACTGCCTGGATGAATAAGGGTTGTCAGAGTCAAGCTAGGAGCCTCTAAAATTGAGGATATAACTCTATATGAAAAGTTCATAAAAGCATCACATATGCTCATGCAAACAGTAATCTTGTACAGCAGCTCTAACTCCAACTAAATCACTTAATGATCAGCTGCCTGCATAAACAATTAAATTTATACAAATACTCAGATTTTGCAAGCACTAACACTATTTGGCTTAAGTTATATACATTACATGGGCTATACACTCTATAATTAACTGTTTTAAGTTAGGAAAAATCAAAGTCAAACACTAGAAATGCAGTCTCCTACCATTATTTAATCCCTAACCATATGAGATATGTTTGAATAATTTCCAGGGAAGAGACTGAATTGACAGAAATAAAGAACAAGTATCTGAATATTATATTTCTCTCATGTATTCCTTTATTCACCATTAACAAATGTTCTCTGGGAGAGGGTTTTTCTTCCTGGCAGACAGTAAAATTCACACCCACATGAAGAAAATATCTGAGAGGTACTGAGAACTTTTTGGTAAAAATGAAAAATATTTCTAAGATGGCTGGAATAAGATTTAGCATATTATGTTTAGCCATTTAGCCATATATTTTATCATGACTTGAATCTGTGTTGTTCTTGGTTATTTTTGCAGTGTTCATGTAAGCCATTCTGAAGTCCTACAGTAGTGATAAAATAGCTTCTCTTTATGAAAACAAAGCTAAGGATAAGCGCATAAGGAAGTGCACAAAGAAAGAAAATAAGGGCTTTAGCATTTTTCAAGGTGTAATGACATGGATAATGAGACTAGAATAGCAAATGTAATTAAATAATACAAATATTATGTTAGAAACATAAGCATAAGTGGAAATATTTATTTTTCTTTTTCGTCTGTGAAAACTGACAACAATGTTAAGCTTCATCAAATACAACAAGGCATGCATGAGTAGCAAGAGGGTAGGAAAATGGTCCTTTTCCCAAAACTATTTAGATAAGTCAGGCTTTTTTTGTTTTGTTTTGTTTTTAAAGTAATGGATAAGAAAGAAATTCTCTGCTTAGATCTATCTGAGTAGGCACCACTGTTTTGATAGAGAACTCTGCATGTGACCATTATCTCTTTCTTTACACCATTTCAAGAACAAAAAATCACTAAGTCATACTCAGCTTAGTTGCCTAATGCATTAGAAAAAAAGGCATTAGACAGACTATCAATCAGAGATGTAGTCCATGGGAGTCCAATGCCTTTAGAATGCAAGTTAGGTTCAGGGAAATGATGATTCCAAGCAGAATTTCTTCCCTTCATGTGATCTGATTTAGGGAAAAAATAAATTCATCAGGAAATAACAATATGAAGCACTGTAATGTTGTTTTACATGTACTATTTTTAAAAAACACATTTGCACATTTGAAACAGTTTCATACGATTTCCCCTAAAAAAATCTATGCTCTAACATGTAAGAATAGCTATTTAAATAGCTATGAGAGTCTCTACACTTTCAATAGCTATTTAAGAAAAAGAGTATAATAATAGTTCTTACTTTTCTTCTTAGACAAAACACCTTAGAAGCATTATTACCCTTTAAAATAAGTTTTAAATATTCTTCTCTAATTCTTGAAAATGGACAGCTTACTAACTAACATACTTTAAAAAAAATATCACCTAGACATCTCAAATCAGCTACCTACCATAGCTGTAGTTAATAGAGAAAAATCCAAAATATGCATATTAGACACTCGACTTAGGTGTTAAGACAGACCTTGAAGACAGAATTCAGACTTGCTAGACTGCATTAGGTCCTACCTTGGCTGAACTCGTCGAAATTATATTTTACTTAATTACTCCTCACAGAAACAGTGTTCAGCGCGCAAACCAGAAGTTATCTTCTGTGACGGTTGAAAATCCTGGCTATCACTAGCAGCATGTCTAGGTCTAGTACTTCATTGCTTATGATTCATTTAAATCCATGGTTTCCAGCATCAGTAGGACAGAGGAAGTTGCCTCCAAACAAGTGTCTGAAGTGAGTGCATTTGTGAGTACAGGAGGGAAGAAACGCTGAATTCTGAGGCTGCCAAGGGTACTAGGACATAGATCGTAGAATCATTATGGTTGGAAAAGACCTTGAAGGTCAAGTCCAACCATAAACCCACCACCACCATGCCTGCTAAACCATGTCCCTAAGTGCCTTATCTACACATTTCTTGAACATTGCGAGGGACAAGGACTCCATCACTTCCCTAGGCAGCTTGTTCCAAAGTTTGACTACTCTTTCCATGTAGAAATTTCTCCTAATATCTAACCTGGACCTCCCCTGGTGCAACTTGAGGCCATTTCCTCTTGTCCTGAAATGCTCAAGCTACTTGCTGTTATGTCGAAAGAGTCCCTCTGTAACTCTTTCCTTTTCCCCTTCAGTAGTGTTCTCTCTGCTGTTATTCCTTCATATCTAAAATGTGGTCGGTGTTTTTTGGTAGAGACTCAGAGTTCTTAGCATATAATCTGTCATTTCTCGGGACTAGATGCTCATCTGCTTTTCTAATTCCTAGCTGGAGCATGAGGGAATTGAAAGGGAATACATACAGCCAGCTGCTGAAGTTAAAGAATTTATGAATATGTACAAGAACTGATCTTGCATCTGTCAGAATTTCAGGACCACCACTAAAACATCAAGAAAAGCGCAGATGACACTAAAACAATACACTGCTGGGAATAACCTCTCTAAATAACTTCAATGATATAGGTTTCATCATTAATCCAAACGGATTTTGCTATTTTTCAGAGAATCACAGAATGCTTAAGGTTGGAAGGGACCTCTAGAGCTCATCTAGTCCAAGCCCCCTGCTCCAGCAGGGACATCTAGAGCACGTGGCACAGGGTGGCATCCAGGGGGATTTGGAAGATCTCCAGAG